>JBBYHQ010312811.1:0-16939 GCA_038382645.1 Spergularia azorica | reverse complement strand
CAATAGACCAAAAAAAACGTTCAGGTCCTTAACTGAACAAAAATGAAAACGTTGATCCCTCAACTCATACTTAACTCATTATATACTAGTACTTCTAACCTTTACTTTGGATCGAAACCACTAGTTCCAACAACGATTACATGTACCTAGAATCTAGCACAAATTCTATCGTGAGACGGTCTCATACGATGAGACCTCTCACACATTTCAAATGTGACTATTACTTTTAAAAGCCAACTTATTTCAAAAGTAACATGCTAATTTATTAAAAGTAACTGATTAATTGGTCTCATACGATGAAATGGTCTTACCGTAGGATAACTGAGAATCTAGATAGCTAGCTATACATGAAAATACCTATTCCGTATATGTCATTTGAGCGGTTCCTAATAGTAACGGTTCCAAAAGTTAGAACTGATTCCGGTTCATGAACCACCGGTTTCAAAAGATGTCGTTTCCCAAAATAGGTACCCAATGCAAGCCTTCTTATTGTAGAATGTAGAGTTTGGAGTCACAAAGTAAGTCGCATACTCAATTATTTGATGTCAGTATGTATAATGACATAGTATACATATTGACTTTTGAGACACAAATTGAGTTTTATCAATAATGATACTACGGAGTAGTATGTTTTATATTAAATAGATTACATATGTTTTAACAAAATACGGAGTACAACCAAGGATTTATCGGGGATTTCTAAGGTTACACAATGAGTACAAAATTGAGTTTTTTTTCCGTTTATAGGACATTCTACCAACTCTATGAAAAAATAATTGCAAAGGATTTGAATCCATTTTTTTTATGGTCACTAGGGTTAATTAACAATAAGGAAAATTTGTGGCAAACCACCTCCAACTTTCACCATTTTTTGGGAAACCACCTTATTAAAATAAATTTGTGGAGAACCACCAAATATAAACAAAACCAAAGGGTAGAACCTACCTCTTTATCCAAACCACCATCTCACCACCTCTAACTGCCACCACCATTCTTACCGCCACTGCCACCACCCACCGCCGACAAGGCTACCCCGACGACCACATTTCTCTCCTCCATGTCATCCACCCTCCATAATCCTTTTCTATTTCCCTCCATCCTCTCTTTCCTCTCGGAATTCGGCCACTACAAGCATGGTAACCGACGATCGACGACCATGTTGGTGGTGTCGAGGGTAGCTAAGGTGGTAGCTGGTGTTGGCGGGTGGTGATGCGTGGTGGTTAGAGGTGTTGGGTGGGTGGTTTGGGTAAGGAGGTGGTTCTACCCCTTGGTCTTGTCTATATTTGGTGGTTCTCCACAAAATAAATAAATTAATAAGGTGGTTATCCAAAAAATGGTGAAAGTTGAAGGTGGTTCTCCACAAGATAAATAAATTAATAAGGTGGTTATCCAAAAAATGGTGAAAGTTGAAGGTGATTCCCCACAAATTTTCCTAACAATAATGCACATAGTAGTGTTTATATATAGAACAAATGGCCTCATTTTTCAATTACTTAACTCACATCTCGCATTTGAATAATTAGAAGGGGGGAAAAACAAACTATGAGCAAAATCCCAATTTATGTAGCGTCCGCAGTTTTATGTTTAGTGTTGTTATTTTTGGTGATTTTTATCGGCGAAAGTGGCGATTTGCCCCCTAAACTTTTATCAATTGTGCAATTAAACACCGTAACTTCTAATTGAGCAATTTAGCACCTTAACTTTTCTATTCGTGCAATTTCACACCTACCTCTAATTTTCAACTAATTTGTGTATTATAAAAATTTTCCTATATTCACAAAATTTATAAAAAGAACATTATACAGTAAAAATACAGCACATATACGTGAAAAAAAATTATACATCATCTGTTGCAAAATACAAAGAACAAAAGAGGAACCCCCCTAATAATAATGTACTCTAACATCTTAATTATGTACTTTACCGTAATATATATGTACTTTAGCGTAATAAGTGTGTACTTTAGAGTACTAGGCACACACTTTAACATAGCAACTATGCTTATGTATTTTAAGGTATCAATCATGTACTTTAGCGTATTTAGTATGTACTTTAGAGTACTAATCCCGTACTTCAACGTATCAATTATGTTACATTCAGTAGCCTCAAAAGAACACTTCAATGAAAAAAACACTTGTAAATCCCATCAAAATTTAGAGTCTAGATTATAAACCTATATTTTTAACGAAATAATTATGTACTTTAATGAAATAATTTTGTACTTTAGTGTAACAATATACTTTAAAAGTTTGACCAAACATTTAACAACAAAAAAAACAAACAAACAAAAAATGTCTTTCCCAGATCCCAGCCATCAATGCATCACATTTCTCACTCGTCCTTATTTTTTCCTCCCCAATTCTCTTTCCTCTATACCTCCATCCCCAGATTCCCAACACAACCACCGGCCCGAGTATTATGTAGCAGGATTCTCTGTAGAAAACTAAAATACTATGGATTAGAGGTGATCATGGGTCGGGCCGGGCCGGATTCGGGCCAGGTTTAGGGTAAAAAAGTAGGCCCGACTCCATAGAGTTGCCTCTTATTACTAATAAGTCTCATATGAGACGGTCTCAAGATAATTTATTGTGAGACGAAATTATTATTTAAAAGGTCAACCATTTAACATTAATTGCGACCTGTATATTGCTTTTAGTGATCTTGTTAGTTTAGGATTTAATTACATAAGTTGTGATTTAAAAGAGTCACAAAATATAAAATTAGGCATAATTTATAGAATAACCCATTTACTCATTTTATACGAGACATTCTAATCTAATATTAAATTAAAACAATCACTAAACGAAGTATAATGGTTACTAAAAATGTAAATGAGGTTAGTATTTATATAAAAAAAGATGGTCTCATAATAAATTAGTGTGAGACCGTCTCACAATAAATTAGTGTGAGACCGTCTCACACAAGACTTACTCTAATCTCCTTGGTTTTATGAACTGGACTATGTCTTCTTCGCGCGTGCGGGTATGGTCCAAACCCCATCGTGAGTTAACAGATTAATTAGATCGATTTAAGAAAAATGTGGCTATTCATCGCTAAATAAAAGAAATATTAAAAACTCCTCCTAAAGGAAATTGGTCATTGAGTGATTGAGAAGTAAGTCATATAAATCCTTTCAAAAAAATTCTTAGAAGAAAATGGTCTATTATTAATGAAATTTTTTATAAAAAGATGCAAATTGCTAGAGGTTTACATTGTAGACACAATTTATTCTTGTCTACAATATAAATTGAGTTAGTAATAGTAAATTTGAGTTTGAAGTACTAAAATTAAGTTGTAGTGGAAAGTTAATTGTGGTGGTAGTAATATTATTTGTGTGAGTAGTAAAATTTTGTTGATAGTAAACACCTACACTGTAAACCTATAGCATTGTAAAAAAAAAAAAATGGTCTACAAAGTACAAGGCTCTCAGAGCCATTCACATTAACATTTAAAGTAAAAAAATATAGGAAAATTAATTAGGGTTAATTCACGTGATACTCTCGTATTTTGCTAATTTGCACGTGGTACCCAGTGTTTTGCAAATTTGTACAAAATACCCTCGATATTTGACTGTTTTCACACGGTACCCTAAACTAAACCCTCTTATTAACACCGTCAATTTTTTTTTTTTAAATGTTAATTGACGTGGGACCCTCGAGTTTTTCCGATTTGCACGTGGTACTAGTGTTGTACCAAATACACTCAAAATTTGACTATTTTACATGATACCCTTACCTTTAAAATTCCGTTAGCGCCCCACAATAATTAACCATCCCGGCCAAGAAAAGTCAATAGAAATGGCGTAAAATTTATTTAATTTGGATAAGAGATACAAATTGCATACATCTAAAGAACTTGTAATATGGGGAAAATCTTAGTTAACCCTCTATAAATTTCCAATGCTTATACCATGCTCCTGGGAGCACAAGTAACATGGTGATCTTTCTCACAATAGAGGAGTAGGGACCACACTTAAAATTAATAATTTAAAATCTATTCTAAGTGTGGTCCCTACTTTTCTATTGTGAGAAGGACTACCATGCTTCTTGTGCTCACGTGAGCATGGTATAATTTGCGATAAATTTCTCGCTCCCAACACACTTACTCGTACACAATATTTTATAATAATATCTCAAAAGAGCGAAACTGATCTCAGGCTGCAAGAACAAGATATGTTGTGTAATGGCCTGGTACTCTAGAACCAATTTCACCCAGAGTAAAATTAGGAAAGAAATGCACGGAATTGGACACTGGATTCCAAATATAGCATCACTTTCTCCTCCAAAAACAACCATACCTCGATCCCACCACCACCACCACCACCCTGACCACCGACGGAGCCAACATAATCAACGAGAAATATAAGATTTCTCATAAATGGATGAACCACACCAAGAGGCACAATCTTCATAGGTTTACCGAACCCAAAATCAATGGCATCAAATCCAAGGTTACACCAACTAGTAAGAATGTATTTTGTAGCTGCCTTAATATGGGACCCACCTTCCTTAGCTGCTAGAAAGACCTCCAACCCATTTTCACCCTTCAAATCATCAACTTTTCCCGCCATGTCTAACACCGAAGCATGGATCTCCTTAACCAGGTCAGCCAAGCCACCATCAGATTTTTCGGAAAATATAGCGGCATGCGCGCCTAGGACCAAGTTACCTATAGATTCTTTGGGGAGCGGAGGGTTGTTCCGGGTTCGAATATTTGCATTAAATGACACTACACTTGGAACTACTGTTTGCTTCCCATTCTTGGCGGCGGCCTCCATAAGCTGCTGCCAGATAAAACCCGACACCGCCTCGAAGCTCGACGGGTTTTGAGTTTTCTCATCCTCGCCTCCTCCCTTGGCCGCCTTGGCCTTAAGCTCTTTTATAGCGTCGCTATTGAAAATGAAGCTTTTGCCCTGTCATCATCACTACAATCGGCCTCGGCCGTGGCCTCCACCTCCACAGGTGGAGGCCGCGGGGGGAAGGTTGTGACAGCGGCCTTGAAGTCGGGTTGGACAAGGTCCTCACCACGGCAGCCGCGTGATACGGCAGCCCAATAGTTTAGAAAGGTAATCATGGAGGCCGCATCGAGCACTTTGTGGAGCATGTAACACCCGATCACTACCCCACCGCATAAGAAGACGTTGACTTGAAAAGCAAGGTGAACTGCCTCAAGACTAGGGCATTGAGGACGAGAACATATATCTTGTGGAGGAAAGAACTTGGTCAACAGGTCAAGCATCCGTGGGGAGTCGAGCACGTCGGTAAGACGGCAATCGACATGAGTCTGGTACAATGGTATCCCCAAGTCGTTGCATGCGACTGCGTTTTCGCCGTCGCAACGACCCGCTAGCTAGGGGATAGAAGGCGGTAAGAGCCTGAGAGAGAGATGTTGATAGGTTAGTGATGGTGTCAAGGGCAGATGCTTTTGTAGAGTTGGCGTAAAACAGAAGTGCAGGCACATGAATTGCTGGGAAGTTCTGATCTATGAAAGAAAGACTCAAGGATTTGCGATCAGATGATGTTGGGTTTGATGGCTTTATGGTTTCCATGTATGTTTGTTTTACCTCAATGTTTTCCATTTTTGGACTCTCAAATAACTCACCTGATAAACTCTATTTATATATAGTATTGTATCCCTATTGTTTTAATTTGCAATTGCAAACTCTTTTTATTTCCAAAGAAATCCTATCTAGAATAGTAGAATGGCCCATCCAATATGTTTTCACCATTTTGAAATTATTAACTATCAACATCACAAAACACGAGAATCATGTATGTACTCACTTAAACAAGAATGAATCATGGACCATTCCTGGACAAATGGACTTAATTAAACAAAAAAAATAAATGCCACTTAATTGAAAAAGGGTGTTGCTAAGCTAATAGTAAAAGTGTCACTTTAATTGAGGGCATTGCTTTGTAACCTAAAAATAACAGCGCAACCTATTTTTTCCAATTTTCTCCCAATATTACCCTTAATGATTTCCTTCTCTCTACAATGATATTTAACATACATTAAATTAGTTTGGTGTAGTTTTTGCATGAACTTTTCGTTTCTTGTTGTTTTGTATCTTTGTAACTCGGATTTGCCATTCTTTATATTAGCGTCTATTTTTTTTTTTTTTTAAACATACATTACATTGCATCAAAGTGAAGAAAAAAGTACCAATAATATCATGGCTCATGTGAACACGACGAAATCAAGCTAAAACAATGATTATTCAATTGGTGTCAATTTGTGTAATTCAATTCATATGAAGACCCTATGCATTGATTTGCATCGTAATCATTAATTGTGCGCGACATCGGAGACTTTGCATCTACAAACAACACTACTTTATGATTAGATGGAAGGGATCCAAACCTAAGACATATCTTGCAAAGAAATGACCATCATTGGGGTTACATCATCAGAGGAAGAAACAAAAAACAAAACAAAAAAGTTAGAAATCTCAACCACTTCCACAAAGATTTATAATCAGTTTTAGCATGAGTCTTAACGTAACTCGAGATGATTAAATATAGGGGAAGATGGGGGAAAAGAATACTTGCCTTGTGTATTTGGGTTTAAGGGTATTTGTGTTATTTTGGGGAATATGAGGATATAATGGGTAATTTATCAGGTTACGTTAGTAAGAAAAAAGTTTGTAAATGTATTGATAATCGTAAAAAATGTCACTTAATTAAAAGAAGCTGATTGTAAAAATGCCGCTCACTTAATTAAAAGAACTAATAGTAAAACTGTCGCTTATTTTTGTCAATAGGTTGCATTATTGTGAATAATGGTCACTATATATCGACCTCGTGGCACGCGATAGTTTTCTTTCAGCCTTCAGCAGATATAGCAAATTAGCAATAGTGTGAGAAAGACAAAGCGGGAGGTGGTTGGGAGAATTGGCCGCTCAAATTCATCAATACACTCCCAACGTTTAATCATCCCTTTCCATTTGTGGTCGTCAATTCATCTCTTGCCACACGGGTGGACTACTACAAATTTCCTATATATAGTATAGTACTAAATAGCAAGCTGGTGAGAACTAAATAGCCGTATAAAGCAGGTGAGAACTTCGTCGTGCTTGCTTGGAGATTGGATCATCATTATAGATTGTACAATTATTTTTGAGAAAATGAACATTTACGTCAATTCGAATGCACAACTTGAGAGTTTACAATATATCACCGCCGTTCACGTTAATTAAATTTGAGATCAGGATAATATAGAGTATGGAGTACATTTTTTGGTAATCTGCACGGTACAATTACTTGAGCAACATGATGAGATATTTTTATGGGTAAGGTTTGAATTTTTGACTTATAAATATTCCACTTGGGGGGAACTTGGGAAGCTAAGAGATTCGCTAATGGCCTGGCCTTATACATACCTTGCTCTATTCAATATTTCTATGGGTATCAGCCATCAGGGTGTGTATTGGGTTGGCGCGGGTTTCGATCTCCGATCTGTAAAAGACAAGAAAATAATATTAATCACTAAATAAATTTACTTAGAGAGTGTTTGGATACTAGGATTTGATTCTCAAATCCAAATTTGACTTAAGAGGTGTCATTTTGAAATCTCACCCTCCCCAAACAATCTATCTATTACTTTTAATAATTGCGTGCATAAAAAGCTGATGTGCAAAAGCTTTAGTAAGGTCCTGTTTGATATAACTTATTTGTAGTAGTATTTAGATCAGTTCAGATCAGATCAGAGTCAATCAAATCAGATCAGATCAGATCAGAAATGTTCAAATTTCTATCAATGTATTTGGTCCATAACTGATACTAATTCATTGAAATTCAATCAAAATTTCAACACATTCATATCAGATCAGATCAGTTCAGAGTCATTCAAATCAGATCAGATCAGATCAGAATCATTCAGATCAGATCGGATCAGTTCAGAAAGATGTAGTCCTATCAAACAGGGCCTAAAAAGCCAACATGTTAGCATTAGCAATACAAATGATTGGATAAGAAGATTTAGATCAAATTCTAATTGCATTTAACAAGATATTCAAGATCAAATGCAATATATTTTGTTACAGATAAGGAAGGAAAGAAATGATCAAATGAAATCAATACAAACATATTCACGATAGGAAATCAACAAGGATATTTTACAAATGATGATAAATATAAACACATATTTTCACCTTCGTAAAAAAAAATGAATGAAAAATGACAACTTGACTCATATTGTACGCATTTAGTGCTGAAATCTAATCCCTTGACTTTTTCAATCAAAGTCAGGCGTCATTATTGATTCATTTGCGTTAGAAAAACTAATGAAGGAAATATTATAGCTGAAGATATATGAGACAATTTTGTTATATTCTCAGGACGCCACCAATAATAATTGATAATGGGGCTTCTAAAGTAGTATTAAGGAAGGAAATGGGGCTTCTATGATGAGTCATCTGGGCACATGTTAGAAAAACCGATATTATATTACTATTAAGAGAACTATTATGAATTGTCGTGCATGTTCATGGGTCAAAAAGTATTCTAAAGCGAAAATAAGGGTAGAATGGTGTCACATAACAGAGGTCAACGGGTCAAGGAGTCGAGAGTTTAAGTCTTATTTGGGATCGAGTATAAGAAGTGGCTTGGGTAAAGGGATGGGGTATAAGAAGTTATTTAAAGGGGAGGGGGGGGAGAGAGGGTTCTGTATAAAAGGGGGGAGGGTGGGTTTTCAAGTATAAGAGATGTACCTGGAGCGTGGCATTATGTAGGTTATAGTGTGTGGATGCGTTTAGAATGTTTTATGGGTGTGCGAGAGAGTCAGCTAGGAGGTCATGTAAAGAGTCGACGGGTAAGATAAAACATTTGACGTTTTTGGGGTAACGGGTGTCGACTAAAATGTTGTCGGCTGGTGTGGGCCGGGTGCGTGATCAGAGTTGGAGGTTAATGATCGGTGTATATGAGTTAGCAATGGATTGTGGGGACACCTAAAAATGTTGAGCGAGTAGGGGATCGACTATCGACTGAGAAAGAAAGTTCTGAGGAGGATAAGAGCTGTCGAGTACTGTAATAGCCCGATCCATCATACGCCGCAACACAACCCAATAAGGTGGGTAGTCACCTCTTAGGCCAATATATCCTCTCCGGGCTCTAAAAGGTGAAGGCCTTGTTGGTAGTATGATGGTAGGAATCTATTATAAACTGATCATATGAGCCTTAGTTTCCCAATCTGGGACAAACCAACTCTATAAACCACTTTCCAAATTCTGTAGTGTTACAAGTACAAAGATGACGGGTGGTCGATTATGAGACTACATAAGTTAGGGGCAGGGTCAGGCATGCGTGTAAGTGAAGCTAATTTCAGGGTAGATAGTGTAACAGTTTGATCCATCACACGTCGCAACACAACCCAATAAGATGGGTAGTCACCTCTTAGGCTCGTAAATCCTCGCTTGGGCTCTAAAAGGTGAAGGCTTTGTTATTAGTAAGATGGTAGGAATCTATTGTAAACTGATCATATGAGCTTTAGTTTCCCAATGTGCGACAAACCAACTCCATAAACCACTTTCCAAATTCCGCAGTGTTACAGATAGATACAGCTCCGCTAAAACACCGCTACAGTGAGCAACCCCTGGAATCTTGGCACGATCTACACGTTTTTGGATTCGTATCAAAATCACGGTTCTAACGTCACCAACCACGACTTAATCAAAGGTTGTATGTGAGAGTTGTGTGTGTTTTAAATTGACACAGTTGTGCTGCGACCTTATGCGGATGGAGGCTACGAAAAGGAGAGAGATGGGGAGAGAAGGAGGCCGACTATTTATGAAAGAAGTTAGGGTTTCCTTGCATTTATGTAAATGGGTATGAGAGTAGACTCGGGTTCAGGCTTTATTAGTTAGGTGAGATGAATGATCCATAACCCGATCCAAAATCACTTATAGGAACTCATTTTAACTTCGAATAATCGATTTAAAGAATAACATCCTTATTAAATAATTATCCAAAATTTGGGATGTTACATCAATATTTTCAATGACACCCACCTTAATCCTACTCAATTACCCCAGTTGATTCTTAAACATGAACTCTAAAAGTTGACCCCCTTACCCCTTGTAAAAGAAATTTGGTTAACATATGTAAAATAATCTTTGTATATCGACTTGTTTTTTTTTGTTGTTCTCAATTAATAGTCAGAGTTTGTTGTTGAGTAAGTTAATGGAAATGTATCATAAACCTGAAAATTTATTATTTCGGAAAATTCACGTGGTACCCTCGAACTTTGATTGATTGCACATGTTACCCAACTTGGCAATTTTGTGCACATGGTACCCCTGAGGTTACTACTTTGTGCAAATGGTACCCAAATACTAACTTCCGTTACATTTTTCCGTTAAGTGATGATGTGTTAGTTAGTTGTTAAGTAAATTAGTTAGTTAAAGTTACTAATTAAAAATTAGTGATGATTTTTCATTTTAATGAAATAAAAAAAAATTAAAATTTTTAGACTTTTTAAAATAAATCCAAAAAATATTTTCATAAACAAAAATAATCCAAAAAAATTGTTTCTTTTTCCATAAAATATATTTTTCTTAAAAATATTCATAATTTGTGCACATGGTACCCTTCAACTTACCACTTTGTACACACGGTACCCTTGAGATCACAATATTTTGCACATGGTACCCCTAGAAAATCAGTTTTAAATAACGTTTTTTTTTTGTTTTTAAATTATTTGAAAAAAAATTGTGAAAATAAATATCAACTTTTCTAAAAATTTATTGAATTTTTTTAATTAAAAATATTAATTTTATAATTTAATTAACTAATTACCTAATAATTAACCGACACATCATTACTTAACGGAAGTTACTATTTTGGTACCATGTGCACAAAGTAGTAACTTCAGGGGTACCATGTGCACAAACTTGCCAAGTTGGGTACCATGTGCAATCAGTCAAAGTTCGAGGGTACCACGTGATTTTTCCGTTATTATTTTATGACATCAACATTTGTTTTACAGATTCTTGATCACCAAGTGTAAAATAAAATTATTGGTGGTGTCCTGAGAATAATATATTATTTTATTTGACCGTAAAAAAATTGTCTCATATATCTTCAGCCATAATATTTACTTCATTATTTTTTTTTCTAACGCAAATGAATCAATAATGACGCCTGACTATGATTGAAAAAGTCAAGGGATTAGATTTCAGCACTAAATGCGTACAATATGAGTCAAGTGTTCATTTTTCATTCATTCTTTTTTTTTTTTACGAAGGTGAAAATATGTGTTTATATTTATCATCATTTGTAAAATATCCTTGTTGATTTCCTATCGTGAATATGTTTGTATTGATTGCATTTGATTATGTCTTTCCTTCCTTATCTGTAACAAAATATATTGCATTTGATTTTGAATATCTTGTTAAATGCAATTAGAATCTGATCTAAATCTTCTTGTCCAATCATTTGTATTGCTAATGCTAACATGTCGGCTTTTTACTAAAGTTTAGCCACGTCAGCTTTTAATGCACGAAATTATTAAAAGTAATAGATATATGTGAATTGGAAGTGAAGTACCCGTGATTAAAAATAAGAAATTAAAAGTTTCGCATCCTCCGTCTCATGAGTCCGACTCCATAGCAACCTAATGAGTCCCTTACTCCACTCCTAAAACACCCGCCGGGTCTTATATGCATTTGACAACCCTTAATAACTTTTTTAGGCGGCTTCCTCCCGCGTCAATTTTTTAGATGACATTTACAACCCATACATTAAACCGTCTACACACAAACCTCCAATCGACGATATAATCATCACGCCCTTCAACTCTCCTACCTGAGATCCCCACCCTCTCCTCTTTCCTAACCAGCGCCCACCGACAAACAACATTTTAGAAGATATCTTCTCACCCTGGTCAAAGTTTTTAGCTGAGCGCTCATTCCTAGTCGACTTCTTACATGACCTCACTAACTGACATGATTACACCATCAAATTTTCTAAGTAGCAGTCTCGCTCCCCTTTTTACTCGACTAATGCTTCACCTCAAGTAAACTGCTATATATACCTGACCTCACTTACCCACGCCAATTCCTACATACTCCAACCCCTTTCACACCCATTGAATAGAAGACTCAAGCCCTTTAACATCCCCTATCAACTCCTCTATGTGACCACGCATCGGCTCCCTTATGTTACCCTCCCACCACTGACTTTTAAACTCGGCCCCCTAAATGTATAGTTTCCTTTAGATGTATTTGTTAACCAAGCTATTTATATCTTAATCTCTATTGTTGTGCTCTTCGAATTAATTTATTTGTAATATTAACTCTAATTGGTACTCGTGCACACCATGGGGATCAATTACAATTTTTATAGATAAAAATATCCATGTCATATAATATTAATCATCCAGTTAAATTTAAAAAAAAAAAAATCTAATCTAAAGTACCTTAAACTCTGACATTAAGAAAAGTCTTTCAATGAGGATCAAGGTTGCCATAATGGTAGAAGAACAACCTGTCTGTGGGTTATCTCGGGTTCGAATCCCCATATCTTCACACCCGCAGTATTATCTGCTTTTTTGTACAAAAAAAAAAAACGCATTTAAAATTAATTATGGTAATAACTTGATCCCCCTTCAACTTCTCAACTCGAACCACTACCGACAACCTTACCTCTTTGTGAACTTTTCTAGCCAACCTCATTACTCGTCGTCTTTTTAGCCGTCAACTCCATTACCCGTTGTCTTTTTAGCCGTCAACCCTCTTACCCAATGTCAAAATTTCTAGCCAAATCTTAACCATACCGGCTTCCCTACCTGATCTCCAAAATCAATACTCACACCCTCTCCAAACTATCTAGCTAACCTTCAACCACCGTCAAACACTCATATTTTAACATCCATACGCACATACCCGATACTCCCACCCCCGTCAAATTATTTCGGTGATACCCCATCCTTGTGAAAATTTAGCCGACACGTAGTTTTATTGAAACATGTCCTACTTTTAGGTAATCTTGATACATGTCATACATAGATTAATTAGAAAAGTCATAAAAACTTAAATGAGTTTAACACCTATGTATTATTTTTACTCCGTCATTTGTCAATTGTTGGTCCTCAATTTTGGATTACAAATGTTAACATTTAAAAAAAAAAAAAGTGCACCTTACAGTCATAAGCCCTATTAGATTGCACTTTGTGCATGTACGTTGAACTTGAAACCAAAATGCTAACACCAACTATATATGGTGAATTAAATATCAAAGTGTCTGTTTTAGTAAAGAGTCAAGTTACAGGTATCCGAACCTTTTATTTGTTGAACACAATTGAATTCTAGGTGATGAAGTTGCCATAGAAAATAAGGACTAAACATAGATATGGCATAATAATATTTTAAGGACATCACAAATTTAAAAAGGAAATGATATCATATAATTTTATGTTTGGTTAAAAATGATATTATATCATTGATATTTGATTTGGATCAAATAATTTTATTTTTGGTCAGGAAAGATATCATATCGTATACAATTGATTTAAACCAATCAAATACTACTTTTTGTACACATGTCAGCTTCATTTTAAAGCTCTTCCATGTCAGCTTTTTATGCACGTAGTTATTAAGAGTAATAGATATGCTCAAAGTAAGAAGTACAAAACCTCGCATCCGAATCATCAATATGCTTAATTTCAAACCCACATAACTATAGTTTTGATCATACACTGTTATCAATTGCTTACGGCCATAAAAAAAAAAAACCAAACACAATTTTATTTGTAAGAATTTTCGCTAGGGTATTTTGTTGTTTGATCGTGATAAACATTTTTTTTGGTAAATAGATATTTTGTAAGTATTGTGCTCCCAATTTTCTGTTGTATTATGTTGATCTTGTGAGTTGTGAACCGAAATAAAAATTTCAAGGTTCGATATAAGGAAATTATGTAATGTCGTTAAGGTTCGGAAAAATGTGGGGATTCAAGCACATCGGTAAGACGGCAATTGACATGTGTCTTGTACAAGGGTATCCCCAGGTCGTTGCATGCGACGGTGTTTTCGCTGTCGTAACGATCAACTAGGGGATAGAAGGCAGTAAGAGCCTGACTGCCTGAGAGAGTGATGTTGATAGGTTAGTGATAAGGTCAAAGGTAGGTGTTTTGGTAGAGTTGGCGTAAAACAGAAGCGAAGGAAAATGAACTGCTGGGATTCTGGGAAAATCTGGTCTATGAAAGAAAGTGTAAAGGATTTGCGATCAGAGGGTGTTGGATTTGATGGCTTTATGGTTTCCATGAATGTTTGTTTTACCTCAACCTTTTCCATTTTTTTGGACTTTCGAATAACTCACCTGATGAACTCAATATACAGTGCTTTATCCCTTGTGTTTTGCAGTTGCATGCAAACTCCATTTATTTCCAAAGAAATCCTACCGCATTTGGATCCTCTCCTGTTGTTAAAACGAATTGGAGGGTCCAGTTCCTTTCAATGGCCCAAATTTGCTTCCCATAATATCTACGGCCAACAGAAAATACATAAAAAAAAAAAAAAAAAAACGATAAGCTTCTTCATTCCCATGCCATACCCAAAACCCACCATCACGCATCACCATCACCACTCCGGCGACCCACTTAACATCCCACCCACAACCACAACAACCACCCCCCCGAGATCCCCAGTAAAGACATCGACATCTTGTCCGGCATTATCGTAAATTCCGCGGTACCGTCGTTTTCGTGGCCGTGGTTGTCGGTGGTGGGTGAAGTATCGTGTCCTTCGATCAAGTGTCATTCCAATAATAATAAGGATTATATCACGAGGATATTATATTCGGTAATATTAGGTGGTCGTAGTGTTTTGCTAGAAAACCAACTACGGTCTGTTGGCTTAATGAATAAGTCGACTACTAACTATTACCGAGTCCTACAGGGTCACACGCTTAGAGTCTCGAACTAGGTCTAAGACGATAATATCTAATGGGTTATTAGTTATTATTGGGCTTAGGGTTTTACTGAGTTATTAGGTTATTTACTGTATACAATATACTCAGAGTATATATGTACATACTATGAGTATCACCTAATACTCCCTCCATTCATTTCCAAACTTCCTGTTTTCCTTTTAGGGGAATTCATTACCAAGCTTCGTGTTTCCAGTTTTAGTAACTTTTCAGCCAATGAGAGGTCTCCTGAGTGCAAGATGTCCCTTTCCTAGTTGCTTTTAATAATTTTTAATTCATTTCTAAAACTTTGTGCAAAAGCCAACAGGAAGCTTGGAAATGAATGGAGGGAGTATAAGATACAGAGTAATTGACTCTAAACCTAATTAACCTAATCACACTTAAAAACACACAGCCTCCTCAAGAGCAAATCGTGAGACTGTCTCCCGGAGTTCTAACAGACGAAGCTTGAGGAATCAGGTTTGGTGCTCGCGTGGACTGAGTAGAGGGGTCGCGTTTGGGATCCTGTTCCTCCTATAATCTGAGTACCTGATTCACGCATCAAGAGATATGATTAATTGTATCGGTTCCATTAAAATCTATGTATGCGATCTTGGGTTAGTTGCACGAAAAACTGTTTTCCAAATTCCGCACTTTTAGCATCTAAAACCCTACAGTGGGCGTTTCTCGCCGGTGCTGGCTTTCGTCGTCCTCGGGCAGTGCCGCAGTGGTCTTCGTTGGTGGCTGCATGGCTGGTTTGGTGATGGTTGGTGAGAGGAGAGAGGAAAGGGTTGATAAAATCTGACCATTGATTTCAAGTCTGTGCACGTGGCGGCTCCAGAGGAAAGGAATTGGATCCTCCAGTTCTTTGAGGAACTGGAGAGGATCTGGACTCAATCCTACCTAGTATTGTCCGAAAATGCACTCACCATTCCATGCACACATTTAAAAGAAGCTAATAGTAGTATAGTACGTAAAAATGTCACTCATTTTTGTCACTAGGTTGTCTAGTCCGTAGTCAATGTCACTTAGTAATAATATAATCATTTTGGTTTTTTTTTTTTTTTTTACAAAAGAGTAGCTAATGCTGCGGGGTGGGAGTATGGGGATTAGGACCAGAGACAACCCCCAGCCAGACTGACCTTCTCTACTGCTAGGCCAATCTTAGGCTCTGATCGGCTGCACTAGCTGTTTGAGTAAATTATGGCAGCCGAACAGGTACACTAGTAGTTTGACCCGGTCAAAATGCTACTTTCTACTTGCTAATGTGTTGCCGAATAGAGCCCAATCCAATTCTCATATAATTACATTTTGGTAAATACGAAAGATTTCATGGAATATCCAAATTATGAAATTAATCATTGTTACAAAAATCTTTGGAGCGACATGGCCAAATCTTCTAAAATGAAAGTTAAGACTTGATTATATTGGCGAACAACAGGTCAGGTAAGGCTCCTTGTTTACGAATCAAAATCCGAGATAACTTTTGAATATTCTCACATCATTACTTACGACGGAGAGAAACACTTCAAGATATTCTATAACCGTCTTGAAGTATAAGTTGTTGGAGTAGCGAAGATCAAAGGAGCTCCAATGCGCCATTCCCGGAAATGAGTCTGATGAGTGGCTGGCTTTGAGGCGAAATAACAGCACCAATTCAACCGCCATGGGCAAACCAAAAGAGTAGTAAATAAATCATCCATATAGCAGCTCAGCTCGAAATGACAGATCCAAACAAAAACCACCAAGTGAGGACACTGAAGCTATTAGTAACTAGATCAACCAACCCACACAATACACAACCTCTCACAAGTTATGAAGCAAAATATCCCCTTAAAGGGATAGAAAGACTACTTGAAGGAGTGAGATAATTTATCAAACAACAAAGTAGAAGAAAAGTACAACTCGAAAGCATGAAAAGCTGGCGAAATTAATCCGAAAATAACCAAAAAATAATTTAGTTAGTAATAATAATTAAGTAAACTTTCGCAATAATTTAGTCACTAAAATAACTCGGCACAACGCACTAATATTATATA
>JBBYHQ010312786.1:0-16941 GCA_038382645.1 Spergularia azorica | reverse complement strand
AGTTATTGGAGATGCCACCCTATCCATGACACCGAGACAATCAGTAGAAAACAGAGAGCGAAAGTAGTTAACGGCAACACAATGAATACTCTCAATGTCCTTAAAAACTTCTCCAACATCGGTTTTTAGCCCAGAATTTTTCTTCCTTAACAAGCGTCTCATTCAGGTCAGCATTTAAGGTCTTACGCAAATTGAGGAGAAACATGTTATCACCTCCTTAGCAATCTGATCCATCACAGTTTCCCCCTCTAGACAAGAAAACAAAACGCAAAACTACGCATTTGAGCGAATTTCTCAGTGAATCTCCGGCTGGTTTAGAGGATATCACCTCCTCTGTTGATACCAATACTCAACAGATTGCTGTGGATGTACCTCCAGCAATCTCTTACAGAGATAAAGTCCAAGGCTTTCCAATCGGAACTTCTGGTCAAACTCAACCAAAATCGATCGCACTGTCGCACTTCAATCCCTTTATTGACAAGGATGAAGACTCCGATGATGATGAGCCTCCTCTGGATTCTCTAGACGAAGATAAATGTCCAGTGATCCTGCTAACCAAAGAGGAGAAGAAAAAGCTCCGTGCTCAGTGGAGATATTCCTTGATTATCAAAATGTTTGACAAGAATGTGGGATACATCTCCTTATTGAGAAAATTGAAGGCAAAATGGGCAATCAAAGGCAAACTCACTCTCACTGACGTTGGCTGCTCTTATTATGTTGCAAGATTCACAACATTGGAAGATTACAATCATGTTATTACTGAGGGTCCATGGATGATTGACGATCATTACCTAACAATTAGGAAATGGGTCCCTAACTTTGTAGCGGATTCGGAACAAATCAGAGTTCTTACTACTTGGGTGCGTATTCCGAAACTTTCGGTGGAATATTTCAATGAGGATTTCTTGAGAAAGGTAGGGGCAAAAATAGGTAGAGTCCTGAGAATCGACCACACCACTGCTGCAGCTGAGAGGGGCCAATTCACCCGATTAAGTGTGGAAGTTGACCTCTCAAAACCCCTTTTATCCAAGTTCTGGCTCAATGGCAAAATCTGGAAGATACAATACGAAGGTCTCAAGTTAATCTGCTATAAATGCGGAAAACTGGGTCACAAGGATGAAGAGTGCCCCATGTTTGGTGAACGAGATAGTGAAAGTCCAGAAATGCAGCTTGATCATGATATTTCGCCTACACCTCCGCCGGAGCAGGTTCATGATTTTGGTTCTTGGATGGTTGTCAAGAAACCTCCACGAAAGAAACCACCTCAGAAACCAGACAAACAGGACCAAAGACCACCGGTGCACACAAATCCACCACAACCAAAGAACATCTCAGCCAACATCCATAACATTTCGGGAAACAAAAATCAATTCGGGCAAGGATCCCGTTTCGCAATATTCAACGCCCATACTCAAGCCGCAATTGAGGAAACCCCAATCAATCAAGCTGTCAATGTGCCTAATTCTGAAGATATCATGGAAATTGCCAGAAATAATTTCGATAATATGGCTGAAAATACTTTGAAGAATATTCCTGCGGCAAATCCTAGGTTTACGTCGAAGAGTAAGGAGCAATTCAAGGCAAACACAGGTCAACTCAAGAAATCTTTGACCCAAGCTAATTCTTATCAAAGGAAAAATATGTACAAACAAGCTTTAGGAAACAATTCCTTACTCCAAAATACAAAAGATCTCATTCTCACTACCAATTCGGAACGTGAAGATTTATGCCCAGGAAAAGAAAATAGCATTCCCACAGCTCAAGCAACACTTAATCTAGCACAGGAGGCACCATCAAGGAATTTCGAAGCAATCTCTTCATTCAGCACCGAAGCCATCACTCATTTCTCACCCACGTTCGTTTCTTCTCCTACCCAACATCCCACCTCCTCTCATCAAATCAGTACCTCCTGAAAAAGTGGTTTGCGTGGGGAGGGAGATGAACACACCTTACATGGGGTGGATGATCGCGGAATCACACCAGATGCTGGTGACATTCGACACGGTAAGGGAACCGGCACCTCAGCCGCCGGATGTGATAGCCACCTTATCGGTGCCTTACGAGACTAATCAAGTCTTGACAGCACTAAGGCAAGCTTATATGACGTCTCTTCCATCCATTCCTGTCTCAATGGTTGATCGATATCCGAATTTAGCTCCAAACACAACCCCCATTACCTTTATGGTTTGGAATGTCCAGGGCACGGCCAAAGCTTCCAAAATAGCAGCACTAAAGGACATTGTCCGTCAATACTGGAAGCCTGACTTGGTTACAATTGACCCTATCCATAAACATCCTCAACATATCACTATGAAGATTACGCGTACAGGAGATATCCCTTGGTTTTTCACTGCAGTTTACGCCAGCCCTGACCCTGCAAAAAGACATGATTTGTGGCGTGAATTGGGAGATTTTGCAACCTCCAATAATAAACCATGGGTTTTAGGAGGCGATTTCAATGAAACTCGAAACCTCAATGAACGGAGTAGTGGTGGCCCGGATATGGCGCGCAGATGCAGTCAATTCAATCAATGGATTGACGACAACGAGTTACTTGAACTAGCTTTTTCCGGGGCGGCTCATACCTGGGCCAGAGGCCTCACTCCGATTACCCGGAAAAGTGCTCGGCTTGACAGAGTATTATGTAATAGTGATTGGGGAGTCCATTTTGACAACGCAAGTGTTAAACACCTCCCAGCAATACAATCGGATCATTGTCCGTTGTTTTTCTCCCCTAATGGTTTTGCCCCACTCACCAACATCAAGCAGCTTGGCTACTTCATGAAAGGTTTCAGAATTTTGTCGAAGATCATTGGAATAAAGAGGTAGAGTTAGTTCCACAATTAGCTGAACTCTCTGAACAACTGCAGGATTGGAATGCAGCGGTATTCCAAAATATTTTTCACAGAAAAAATCATTTGAAAGCCAAACTTGCAGGATGTCAGAGAAATATTTCGGAGAGAATTGATGGGGGTCTCATTAAATTGGAAGCCAGATTGCGCCGTGAGCTAGATGAAGGTCTCTAGCAGGAGGAAGTCTATTGGTATCAAAAATCGAGATTGGACTTCATTCGAGATGGGGACAGAAACACCACGTACTTTCAACTAAGTACGATCAATAGAAGATGGAACAACAAGATCACTGCCCTCAAAAATTCAGATGGAGTTTGGATTGAAGAGCCCACGGAAATAAAACAACTCGCTCTTAATTATTATCGGGAGCTTTTTACAGAGACCAACTCTAATCAGGCTTCTTCCAATCTGCCTACAGATATTTTTCAGGATTTCTCCAACGAAATGTGGGAAAAGCTTACTAGGCCATTCACGAAAGCAGATGTTGAGGCGGCGATTCACAATATGGCTCCTCTAAAAGCACCAGGCCCAGACTGATTTCAAGCTTTATTTTACCAAAAACAATGGCCGCTCGTGGAAGGTAACGTCTGTGATCTAGTTCTCAAAGTTTTGGAAGGGAAGGGCATTCCTCCAGGAGTTAATGACACTTTCCTAGTACTTATTCCCAAGATCAAGAATCCAGAATACATTACTCAATTCCGACCCATAGGTCTCTGTAACATTGTGTACAAGATCATCAGTAAAGTTTTGGTGCGACGTCTCAAACCAGTCCTCCCTTTCCTGATTTCTAGCACACAGAGTGGCTTTGTTTCGGGGAGGCAAATCACTGACAACATAGTCGTGGTCCAGGAGATGGTCCACACTATGAGACGCAAACAGGGAAAAGTCGGCACAATTGCAATTAAAATAGATCTCGAAAAGGCCTATGACCGACTTAAGTGGTCATTCATCCGGGATACTCTGATGAAAATGCGCCTCCCAATTCTTTTAGTGGATGTGATCATGGAATGTGTAACCTCCTCCTCACTCAAGCTTCTTTGGAATGGCGAAATGACGGAATCATTCACTCCTTCTCGAGGAGTTAGACAGGGCGATCCTCTCTCATCATATCTCTTCGTCATATGTATGGAGCGTCTTCACCAAGTCATTGACGAAGCAGTTCGAGAAGGGCAATGGAAACCAATCCGCGCGAGCCGCACAGGTCCCCAAGTTGCAAACATCTTTTTTGCTGATGATTTAATACTCTTTGCCGAAGCTTCTGTCCAGCAAGCCATCGTCATCCAGCAATGTTTTCTTCTCGTCCAACGTTTCCGACCGAGATCAGGCCGCCATTAGTCAAACGCTGGGAATTGCAGCCACGGATGACCTTGGCATATACCTTGGAATGCCAATCATCCATGGTCGTATAACCAAGGCAACTTACAGCCACATAGAAGAGAAGGTTGATCAACGGTTGGCGGGTTGGCAAACGAAACACCTTTCCCTTGCTGGTCGCGCCACGTTAGCCCAATCTACGATGAATCACCTAGCTACATATAGTATGCAAACCGCAAAAATCCTAAGAACTACTTGTGACTCAATTGATCGTAAAACCCGTTGATTCATTTGGGGAGGGGACGAGAATCACAGGAAGATTCACCTTGTTTCTTGGGAAACGCTTCAGCAACCCAAGTCCAACGGAGGGCTGGGTCTCCGATCAACACGTCAAGCGAACGCCGCCTTCCTTGCGAAATTGGGGTATCGAGCTCTCGTCAATCCCCACACCCTGTGGTCTTCGGTTCTTCGAGAAAAGTATTGTAAAGGGCGATGTGATATTGACATGTTCACTCCCCAAAACAGTCTGCCTCCTCTTTGGACGGGAGTTGTGGAAAATGCAAACGTAATTAAAGCGGGTGTCACCTTTGCAGTGGGTAATGGCCGAGACACGATGTTTTGGAATCACTCTTGGGTAGGCCAAGGCTGCTTAGCGGATAAAGCAATTCATCCAATTCCGCAGGAGCAATTCGAGCTACCAGTAAGTGATTTTTGGGATGCAGAGCATGGTTGGCAATGGGAGAAATTCTCAGATTTTCTTCCGGAAAGCGAATTAATGAAAATAGCTTCTATTGAGCTCAGTACCGATGATAATATGCCTGATTCCATCTATTGGAATGGGTCCACTCATGGGGGATTCTCCATAAAATCAGCAATTTCGCTATTTACGGGGCCAAGTTTCACACACGTCACAAGACATTGAAGATGGGGCGTGGAGCTATATATGGAAATTGCCAGTACAACAGCGTATACGCATATTCCTTTGTCTAGTAAAGCATGAGAGGATAATGTGCAATACAAATCGTCTCAAAAGAAATTTGACTGATGATCCTCTCTGCCCGAGGTGCAAATCAAGTAGCGAAGATGTCCTTCATCTTCTACGAGATTGTCCAGCATCTCGGCAAATTTGGCAGCAACTTGGGGATGTTGTTGTGCTTAATTTGTTCCGCTCCTCTCCTTTACATACCTGGTTACTTGATAACATCCACAATTCCAATCCACTAGCCACTGATGATTGGCCGCTCAAGTTTGCTGTAACTTGTTGGTGGATATGGAAGTGGCGCAATTGTGTCGTATTCAATCGCTCATCGGAAATTCCAATTAATCCGTACCCATTTCTCAAAGCTCGCTTTGATGAAACGAAAAAGGCATTGGATAGATTCTCGATCCTTATTCCCACTCCGGGCTCTGTTCGTGAAGTCCAAATTTGGTGGCATCCCCCGCCGGTTGGCTGGATTTTACTAAATACTGACGGAGCTAGCCGTGCTAATCCGGGAGAAGCTGGAGGAGGGGGCATTTTCAGGAACTCGTCCGGCGACTTCATCCAGGCTTACACCTCGAATTATGGTATTTGTACCTCGGTGAGAGCTGAACTTTTAGCCCTTAAAACAGGTCTTGAGGAAGCTTATCGTTACGGCTTTGAGAAGGTGCTGGTTCACATGGATAATTTGGGTTGCGTTAATCTAATCACCAAGGACATCTCTCCTCCGGGGGCTCTTCGCACATTGATTCAAGAGTGTAAAAATCTCATCTCCCGAGGAAGTTGGATGGTAGAGATCAAGCATACCTACAGGGAAGCCAATAGAGCAGCTGACTGGTTAGCTAATTGTGGAGTCGATCAATCGTCCAGGCTTGTAATGCACTTAAATTTATACTTAGGGAGGATGTACTCGGGGTCTCAAGGCCTCGCTTAATTAGTAGCTAGTAGTTTTTTCTTTTTCGGGGCTCAGCCCCTCTCTGTAACCAAAAAAAAAAAAAAAAAAAAAACAAGTATTAATCAGCCGAAACCACTAACAAATAATTAGGAACCACTAAACTACTGTTGACTAATTAATTATTTTGGATCATCACTTCAACAGTATATAAACTTTCTCCAATGTGCAATTTAGCCCTATAATTCGTGATTAAACTACAACAAAAAAAAAAAAAAAAAAAAAAACGAGAAAAATCCTAGTCTCATCTCATAGTTCAAAAATCAACCAAAAAATTAATTAAAGTGGTGGAATAACAATGCATTCTGGAGATGAGACAGTGAATAAAAGCATTGATCATCTATGTAACGAATTGATGGAGGAAATCGTATGCCGAGTTCGAGTAAAACATTTGTTGCGATTTCGATCGGTTTGCAAGGATTGGAAAACCCTCATCGACAGCGAACTGTTTAAACAGAAGCATTTCCATGAATCGAAACGCTTGTTTCCCACCATATTAATTCGACGCAGAAATTCGACTTCTCGTATCACCACTATCAATTTCGAGGTTCTTAACGTTTCCCATAGCATGTATAATCTTGGTAATTGCAACGATTTGCCTTCGTCTTGGCAATTCGGAAGTGTTAATGGTATTTTGTGGTTGGTTTGTGGTTCGAATCGATGTATAGTCGTTACGAACCCATGCCTTGATCAGCAAAGGGTAATCGACCCTCCACCTAAGCATTGGGTTTCCGACCTCCGCTTAGAGTGTGGATTCGACCCAAGTATCTGCCTCATTCATCGATGACATCATGTCTCAGCCTTTGGGTTCGACCCACGCTCTAATGCGTACAAATTTATGTTGTCTATTTTTACGACCCGTAATAAGGTGTTCGTTCTCGTCTATTCATTGCGAAACCAATCTTGGAACAGTTTTGCCCTTGATTTTTCATTTTCATCTAAAACCCGTTTAGTCACTGGTGACGGTTACATGGATGGGAAATTTTATTGGTTCGCTAAGGAGTGTCGTCAAAAAGAAGGAGACTCCTTTGGCCCAGCCATTGTGGCGTTTGATTTTAGTGACGAGGCTTTTCAACTGATGCCTTTGTACGGAGACTTGGCTACCGCGAAAGACTCGGTTGTTGTCACTAGTCGCGGATGTTTGGAGCTAATCACCACCTCCGGTGAGGCTGAGTTCCGGTGTTGCGAAATTTGGGCCATGGACAAAAACTTGGAGTGGAGCAGGAAATCGAGTTTTAGATTGATTATGTTTCCTGAGGTTATAGTTCCTCGAGGAATAACAATCGACGGTCGAATTGTATTCGAATCGAGAGCAGTTGACAAAAAAGATAAGCAGATCATGTTGATCGATCCTAATACTGGTTCACGCTACAATCTCGGGCCTCGTTGGAGAGACTTCTCAGTGTTCACGTTTGGGGAGAGCTTGTTCTCAATTAACCCGACTTAACGTCATGTTACTAATGCAGGCTGCATTGCCCCCCTTTTATACTCTTCCCCCTGAATGATGTTAAGGTATAAACCATCCTGCTTAATTTTTCTATTAAGTCGATTCTAAACTTAAGCTGATGGTTGAGACTCCGACGATGGTATTTATACCTTAACAAATGTATCTTATCCATGATTATTATGTCTATGAATTATTGGTTATGACATCAATTACGAGTGCGTATGTGATTGATCATGTCAATGCAGCTTTCTCCACGTCCTGACGTCCATTGACATCGTTTTATACAATTCGAACCGATAATTTTAAAATGTGAGTGGGAGTAATCTAATTACCAAATGGGGTTGTGTGAACGATTCTTCATCAATTTAATTGTGGGTTTAGAAATGATTCATTCTTAATTAAAGAACAATAATGTCAACATCATTGACAAGCTCAAATTCGTGACTAGATCAATTTTGACTGGATTTCATCTCAATCTTGCGTGCACAAACATGTCAGAAAGTATGAATCAATTACAATCTCAACATTCCCAAATTTAACAAGTCATAGATTCAGCAATTCTTCCGATTTCCTAATGAACACTGATGTTCAGACAACAGAAAGCCGAGATGTCGAAATCGAACGTCTACCACAGGACTTAACTGAAGACATCCTCTGTCTACTACCTGTGAAAGACCTGTTTCGATTTCGATCAGTTTGCAAGTCATGGAAAGCTCTTGTCGACAGCTATAGCTTCAAAATGAAGCAATTTCAAGTTGCTAGACGATCACCTCCAACCTTTTTGCTGTTGCGTTACATGTACGATAATATGGAGAATTCTTACGCCCTCCATTTCGTTTCTCCGAATGATCCATGTAAACTATCTGTTACTATCCCACTTCATCTCGGCCAATTTCTTGATTCGACGAGTACAACCTCAAAGGATCACAATGCTTATCCTTACGATTTTAAATTCGGCGTTATGAATGGCCTAGTATGCTTGGTTTATGAGCCATGTCTCGTCATTTGGAACCCATCGACTAAGGAATTCAGGAGAATCGACCTTCCCCCTTTTGGTGGGCTTCGAGAGCACCTAAAGACACGACGATGTGATCTATTAGGAAGCATTCTCAATGTCATTTCTGCCTTTGGGTTCGATCCTAAATCCGAAGATTACAAGTTTGTAACAATGGAGTTCACAAAGTCGCGCAAGGCCAATCTCGAGATTTACTCTATTCGTTGCAACTCTTGGAAACGATTTACAATCGATTTCCCATACGTACTTCCTGGGGTTCGTACCAGTGACGCTTATTTAGATGGGAAATTCTATTGGTCCGTCAAGAGTTTATACAAAGCTCACAATGCTTCAGGCTATGCAATTATTCGATTCGATTTTAGCAACGAGAAGCTGGAGCTAATCCCTTTGCCAAGCGAGGATTTCTTCGGTTTAAGGTACTCTGTTGTCGTCACAACTCGAGGACGATTGGAGCTGTTTGCAACATTCGAAACGAGTAATAGTCCTCGACACTGCGAGGTGTGGGTAATGGAAGAAGATGGAACTTGGAGTGGAACATTGAGTTTTGGTTTGCCTCAAGAAGCTCTTATTCCAAGAGGAATTTGGAAGGATGATCATATAGTATTTCAATCTAAAATAAATGATTTAGGTTGCAGTCGAACCAATTCGTTAGTCGATCCCTCGACTGGTGTTTGTAAGAATCTTGAGCATGACTCTACAGCAATTTGGGTGTTTTCGTATGTGGAGAGTTTGATATCAGTTTATCATCCAGGATCATTAGATCAACAATAACGGGTATTTGAGCCTCAATCGATGAACCAAGTGTTATCGATTAATTATTTTCAAAAAATGATTATTTCTTTCCGTTATTTGTTGAGAAAGGCTATACATGCATTTGATATGTGATTTTTTTGTTACGTGACAACTTGCTATTGTTTGTTAAGAGAAGCCACACATGCGTGATATGTGAGTTTTTGTTACGAATGAGTAACTGACAACATGCTATTGATGGTTCTCGCAAGAGTACAATTTTGCCATTATTCTGATTGTTTAATTAATCAAAATTCTACTCCGAATATAATTTATAGTTATATCGATCAAGAGAGTTCAATTTCTAGATCAACAACGATAGTTCATGCTCGACTAATGTACCAATTGCTCCTCAGAAACAAAAATGATGAACCAATCATTGTGGTGATATATATTTGAGCTAAGAATTGTCTTTGAGAAGTTACTGAATTAGGAAAACAGGGGAAGTGTAAATGTGAAGCTTCATCATCTTATTTTTCATCAAGTTGTTAATGACAGTTTACAGTTGTATTTATAGTGAGCTAGTCCTAACAACTTATGCCAGCTCACCAAAATCAGTTACAACAGAATGCATAAAGTATAAACTGTCCTTTATACTTCATACTCCCCCCTCAAGCTGGATTAGGGGTTGATGTACTAATCCTAGCTTGGCAATGAAGAACTTGTGCTGATGCTCCCCCAGACCTTTAGTTAAAACATCAGCAAGCTGCAACCCTGTTGAGACATGCCTGGTTTCTAGAAATCCCTCCTGTAGCTTGTCCCTCACATAGTGACAATTAATCTTGAGATGTTTGGTCCTCTCATGAAAAACTGGGTTAGCTGCAATCTGTTGAGCAGCTCGATTGTCACAGTAAAGAGAAATTGGCAGAGATGGAGATACCTGTAGATCATGTAATAGGGCATTTAACCACTCCACTTCACTAGTAGTTACTGACATAGCTCGATATTCACTCTCAGCAGAGCTTTTGCTCACAGTAGTCTGCTTCTTTGTCTTCCATGACACCAAGGATTTGCCAAGAAAAATGCAGTATCCTGTCAAGCTTTTACCACTATAAGGACAGTTGCCCCAGTCTGCATCAGTATAAGCCTCAACTGTCAATGTAGAAGCAGCAGGATAATAATGCCATCTCAGAAGTTCCTTTCAGATATTTCACCACATGAAGAGCAGCCTGGTAGTGTGGAATCCTGGGTGAGCTGAGGAATTGACTCAGCTGTTGAACACTATAAGAGATATCCGGTCTGGTGAGGTTGAGAAACAATAATTTGCCCCCCATTCTTCTATACTCTTCTGGATCAGAGAGCAGGTCACCTTGATCATGAGAAAGCTTGATGTTGACAGGGAATGGAAAAGTACAGGGTTTACAATCAGTAAGACATGTGTCTTTGACCAAATCAGCAACATATTTCCTCTGATTTAGAAATATGCCAGAGGAATTTCTGGACACTTCCAATCATAGGAAGTATCTCATCAAACCCAAGTCTTTTATAGTGAACTTCCTGTCCAAGTCAGCTTTCAATTTGTTGATGCTCTCAATGTCTGAACCAGTAATAAGGAGATCATCCACATAAACCAAAACCACAGTAGATAATTCTCCATTTTGTTTGATGAACAAAGAGTAATCATTCTTGGACTGAGTATATCCCAAACTAGTGGTTAAAAATAAGGAAAGCTCCTTATTCCACTGCCTGCTAGCTTGTTTGAGACCATACAGGCTTTTCTGCAACCTGCAAACCTGACCTGCTTTGGCTAGATGATACCCTGGAGGTGGTGTCATGTAGACTTCTTCATCCAAGAAACCATGCAGAAATGCATTATTTACATCCAACTGGTGTAAGGGCCAATGTTTTGCTGCAGCTTTGGCTAGTACAACCCTTACAGTAGCAAACTTAGCCACTGGAGAAAAAGTTTGCTTATAGTCCTTCCCATAGACCTGGTTATACCCTTTGGCCACTAATCTGGCCTTGAATCTTTCAACACTCCCATCTTCTCTGTGTTTAATTTTGTAAACCCATTTGCAGCCAATGGGTTTAACTCCTTCAGGTAATGCAGTCAATATCCAAGTCTGATTCTGTTTCAGAGCAGCTAGCTCTTTATTCATTGCATCAACCCATCTGTCATCCTTTGCAGCTTTTGAATAGTGAGTAGGCTCATCCTCCTGCATCATAGTGGTCATAGATGCCATGTAATCAGTTGAATAAGTAGAAGTCTGAAAAGCCTCTGATTCTGAGGTTGAGCTGACATTTGCATCAGGTTGTCTTGTGGGCAGATTGGGAAAAACAAAATCTTGGAGTTTGGCAGGAATTTTTGTAGGTCTAGTTGATTTTCTGAGAGGAATAGAGGCTGTTTCAGATGAAGTTACAGAATGTTCAGGAGAAACATTAATGGTGGAAGTTTGTGAAAGAGAATCAGGTATTACAGGTATTGTCTGAGTGTCAGACATAACTGTGGATGGAGAATTATTGGGTGAAAAATCAAATCTGGAGGTTTGAGAAGAAGGTGGAGAGTTGTTTGGACTGTCTAGGTGAGAAAAGGGAGTTTCTGGTAAAGGGGTGGCACCTGAAGGCATCACAGGTGTCAGAAGAAGGGGGGCTGACTTGACACCTTCCCTAAAAGGAAAGATTTCTTCCTGAAAGATAACTTCCCTGCTCACTATGATCTTGTTTGTCTCCAAATTAAACAGCCTATATCCCTTCTGAGCATTCGGGTAACCCAATAAGACACACCTTTGTGATTTTGCTGCAAATTTGTCTCTATGAGAAACATTTAGCAGTGCATAACAGGAACAGCCAATTGTTCTGAGATGTTCATAATGTGGTGCTTTGCCAAATAATACCTCATGTGGGGTTTTCCATTGAAGTAACTCAGCAGGCATGATATTTATCAAATAGGTTGCAGCTAAGACACATTCTCCCCAAAATCTGGTGGGAAAACCAGCATGAATTTTAATAGCTCTGGCTGTCTCAATAAGATGTCTATGCTTCCTCTCAACTCGACCATTCTGCTGGTGAGAGCCTGGCATAGATTTCTGATGTATAATGCCCTTTGTGGCAAATAATTTCTCACAGAATTGGTGTACAATTTCTGTACCATTATCAGATCTGATTTACTTAATAGTTATTCCAAACTGATTAGCAGTGTAAGCTAGGAAAGCTTCAATGGTTGCATATACTTGAGTTTTACTTTTGATTAAGTGTGTCCAAACTGCTCTACTCCTATCATCCAATATGGTCAAAAAATACACAGCTCCTGATATAGTTGGAGTATGATATGGCCCCCATAAATCAACATGTATTAACCCAAAAATGGAAGCAGCCATAGATTGACTTCTAGGAAAAGGCAGTCTGTGTTGCTTTGCAAGAACACAAGATTCACAAAACAGATTTTTCACTCCATTGCTGATAGTAAGGGGTACATGATGCAACTTTGACAGAGAAGAATGCCCTAGTCTAGTGTGCATCAAAGACAAATCTACTTTGCTACAGCATTGACAGCATTATTAACCAGGACTGGAAGAGCATTACTTACAGTTTTATTGCTCTTGGATGCAGTAAGTAAAGAAGAACAAGAAAAACCTCTGATCTTGTATAAACCTCATTCTTTGTGACCAGCTGCAACTATCTTCTTAGTTGAATGGTCCTGAAATAAACATCCATGGCTGTCAAAAGTGCATATTGTACCATTTGCTGCTGCTAACTGGCTTATAGACAATAGGCTGTGTTTGAAATCTGGGAACATTGGTCAATAATATCTCAGGTGTGAACTGTATCTTGCCAATGAAAGATACTGACTTCCTCTGACCATCTGGCAAACCCACAATAAGGGGTTTATTCAGCTTCTGAATATGTGTGAAATGATCATAATAAGGACACATATGCTCAGTGGCTCCTGTGTCAATAATCCAGGATATAGAATCCAGATAGGGAAAAGCTGGAATAAGTCTCTGAGCTATACCTGCAAAATTAGTCATAGAGTGAAGATTATTTGCAGAAGTTGATGGAGATGCTTGAGATGTGCTTCCTTGAGACTGCTGATAAGCCTGTAACTGTTGAAGCATGGAATTGAAGACCTGAGGATCAACATATACTGCATTGGGCTGCTTTGCCTTGCTGTGGAATTGCATCAGAGACAGTGGATCAGAAGCATCAGATTCATCAGCAGGAGAGTCTTGGACCAGATTAGCAGCTGCTTTGTTCAGTTTCAACTGCTTAAACCACTCAGGGATTTTTGCACCAGACTTCTTGAAGCATTCTGCAGACAAATGCCCTTTTCTGTTCCAATGCTTGCAGACTGCTGTTCTCTTGAATTCTCTGTAAGCTTTGTAATCAGTAAAACCAAATTTGTTGAATGGTTTGGGAGAATCAGACTGAGCAGCATACTGCTGAGGTTTTGTGTTGTAACCAGCAGCATAAGGCTTATCCACAGTCATGGCACTAACATCCTGAGTAACTGGGTTGCTAGAGACCTTCTCATCAATGTTCTTTCCCCTTTAACCCCTGAGAAGTCTACTGTAAGCAGTTGTGAAGACTGGTAATGGAGAGGTAGACAGGATGTCATCCTTAATAGACTGATAGCAAGAATCAACTCCCATTAAAAACTTCACCAATTTCTGCCTGTTTTGTGCATCAACTAGCTGTTTCAGGATGTTACAGGAGCATTGATCCATCCCTCCACAACTACACACAGGTATACTTTCAATTGCAGACATAGCTTCCCAAACTTTCTTCAACTTTCCAGGATACTCAGCTAAAGTACTGCCATTCTGCTTAATGTCAGCCAATTAACACTGTAATTCATAATATTGCAAGCTATCTGTCTGGCCATAGCTTTCTTTTATCTCTTTCCACAATTCCTGAGAAGTGCTAGAGTACTGAAAACCTTCTGAAATGTTTTCTTCCATTGCAAACAGTATCCAACACATAACCAAGTGGTTAACAAAGATCCACTTCTGATAGTCAGGGTGAGTGACAGCAGGTTTTGGCAAAGTTCCATAACAAAGCACAGCTTATTTTTAGCAAGTAAAGACCTCTTTAAGTGTGCGTGTTCACTGCATGAAGTCACAACCATTAAACTTGCGAGAAACAAGAGGGGTGTTAGTTTGATCACCTGAAGCAATGTAGTATGGATCACCATAATGTGTGCCAGATGTTGTTTGAGATCCAACAGTACCAGAATCATCCATAATTGCTGCAGAAAAATGACAGAGAAAGACTGTTTTGACAGCAGAAAATCAGAATGCTCCTGAAAAAAAAAAACCTGAATCACGCCTTAGAAATAACCAGAATCGTCGAAATATCACCAAATAACACCAAAAATCAGCCTGAAAATCTCTGATCTCAACAGAAACACCAGAAATTTGCCAGAAAATATCAAGATTTCACTGACGAAACTAGAATCTGCCGTAAAATTCCGAATCCGTACTAAAACCACTGAATTATCACCAGAAAATTGCTGGAACACATGAAAATGTCAAGAACTTGCCACAAATTCTCAACTAATCAGAAAATTATGATCGGAGATCACGAATCACAATGATCCACCAGAAAATGATCCGAAAAACACCGAAATAGCAATAACCACACCAAGAAACTTGTGAAACAAGCTGTTCTACTCAACGAACTGCTAGAAAATGGCCGGAAACTTCAAAGAGAAGATTCGAATGACGAAATGAAACCAAAACCTCTGCAATTGATCGTAATTCGGAAAAATCACGATCGAAACCAAATGTAACTCTTACGCTACAAATTTAGGGAAAATTTGGGCGAAAAAGTTGAATTTGAGCTGAATTTGATCGATTCAGACTAGATATTTGCGAGATTCAATTGAATTTCGCGAAAGATTTGGTTGAATTGGGAAATTTGGCGAAGAATTTGGTTGAATTTGGGGAATTTTTGCGGAAATTTGATCGTAAACAAAGCCTGATACCATGAGAAGTTACTGAATTAGGAAAACAGGGGAAGTGTAAATGTGAAGCTTCATCATCTTATTTTTCATCAAGTTGTTAATGACAGTTTACAGTTGTATTTATAGTGAGCTGGTCCTAACAACTTATGCGAGCTCACCAAAATCAGTTACAACAGAATGCATAAAGTATAAACTGTCCTTTATACTTCATAGTCTTTATTATTATTTTTCCTTGTTCATTATAATGAGATGTGTATGCCAAACAAGCACTCACTCTTACAAGAACAAATACATACGTTAGATTTACAATCAGGGGTACATGCAAATTTACAAGGACCCTTGCATCTATTTGTTGAACCGCAAGGCCAATAATCACAATCACTACGTTTTACGCATGTTTTGATAGTAATCACTTGGTCTTCAACTCCCACATTATTTTCCAACGACTTGGTTGCTGTGACAAATAATAAGCCTGAAAAGTCAAAAATACACATTACTGTATTAGAAATACATTTTTAGTTATTATTATACGCAATAATGCAATATTGAATCATGCATGATCTTGCATTCCTACTTCAATTCAAATCATTATTATCGCCTAGGATACTATAATATAACACTAAACCTTATATGACAGAGTTAACATTCAAAATAACGAAATGGAACAAGAGAGAGAGAGAGAGGGCTAACTTGTTAGAGAAAGAGCTATGATAAATACAGACTTGGACATGGTTCTACCCTCCATAGTTCTCAAGATTTAATTTCTTTAGCAAGTCAAGTTAAGAAATGGAGAAGGTTTTGAGGGTTATTGTTGTGCCTTTCATTGATATGTGATCAACCTGCTTTATATAGAAATCCAATACCCTTGATTAGGGGAAAGTGCTAAGAAAAACTCTACGTATAGAGAAAGTATATCTCTACTACAATAATCTCTTTGCTAAGTATGTGAATAACCATGCTACGTGTCACGGTCCCAAATTTGGAGTGACCGTGATGCACCCCCTCGTCGGTTCTCCTGACGAGGAAGCAAGCAATTCTTAATGCGGACAAGAGACTATCGATGCAGACAAGCAACTATCCATAGAGCAACAGATTGTTCAGCTGTTTTCGGAGCTCCGCTAACTCCGGAGGGGCCATCCGATACGGACTCCTAGCAGGTCGAGCGCCCGGGAGCAACTCAATTTGGTGATCCACTGAACGTCGGGGTGGTAGTCTCTCTGGAAGACGATCTGGCATCATGTCCCCAAATTCGGCCAACACCCTCTCAACTCTTGGATCATTCACCGTCTTAGGTACATCATCGTTCATGCACAACACACACAAGAACGTTGGTTCTCCATGCCTTAGTCCTCGTTTCAACTGCATGGCAGAGATCGCAGGACCCTTCTGTCTTGAGTCACCCTTCCCGGGTCCTGAGCATTTCACCTGACATGGACTGGCGCCCATCATCATGAGGGATTGTAAGTGGGGCATCGGTACTGCCGATGTCCGCTTCAGGAATCCATCCCTAGAACCAGCGTGAAATCGTACATGGCGACTGTGGTGAAGTCCAATCGACCTTCCCATTCTCCAACTCGGACCGAGACCTTCCTCGCTACCCCCTGAATAGGGTTTGCTTTGGAATTCACGGCCTTCATGCTCCCTTTCTCTTTTTCCAAGGTCATCCCCAACCTTTTCGCCTCCGCTGGCAC
>JBBYHQ010312758.1:0-16949 GCA_038382645.1 Spergularia azorica | reverse complement strand
AGCATGCACATGGAATTTGGTGAAGATGATATATTAAGTAATACACTCGACATGCAATTCGTATAGCCGTACTGCGTACCCAAATATGTATAGGTATTTCTTAGAATTTGAAACCAAAGAGGCTCATCATAGAAATTGTACTACACTAATCATTCTTTTCACCAATAAAAATCACTTTTTTACCATTAAGATTGAGATTTTGATGAGAAGGCCCCATCTCATAATAAGCACCATACAAGCTAGCTTGCATACATCATCTTAAGTATTGTTATAACCACTGTGTTTTAGCTAACTAAATTAGTAAAGTCATAGTTTGAAAAAGAGCGGGTATTGATCGATAGATGAGACGGATTAGAAAATCGCCAGGATCAGTACGTATTGTCCTTTATACTTGCGGATTATAGATTACGAAAAGTTGTTGTAATATATAGATGTTATATAGAACTATAGAAGTAATAATGTTGTGTATGTAAATGACGTGGAAATGATTTGATTTGTGCAGGAAAAGCTCTATCCGAAGGAAGCAAATGTTATTATTATAGTAGAAGGGTGCAAAATCGAGTAACTGATAGCGGATATTGGAAGCAAATGGGAATGGATGAGCCTATAATGTCAAGTTCAAGCATGAAAATTGTTGGTATCAAGAAATACTTTGTGTTTCACATTAATGAATCTGGGGATTGGACCAATTGGATAATGCACGAATATAGCCTCCCTGACTCATCCGGATCATCCTCAAGTAGTAGATCTTCTTCTAGTAGAAAGAGAGGAACCTCTAGGAAGGTAATAATTAGTATGTTTCGCATACACGTATCCAGTTTAAATAAGCTTGTTTAGCAGCATGCATTAATAATTGTCGATATATATGAAGTTACTGTGCTTAGGGGTTCTAGTCCTACTTAAAATAATGTCCGATGATAGGTATAGAAATTTAACATTTCGAGATCACAATTTGTAATTCGACACAAAGGTCTCTAACAAATCAAGGAGCCGCTTTTTTTTTTTTTTTTTTTTTTTTTACAATTATAGTACTTTTGGTATATATGGATTGAGTTTATGGTATTCAATGAAGTACTTATCAATTGAACTTGTTGGTTGCAGGATCGTAGTAAATGGGTAATTTGTAAGGTGTTTGAGCAAAGAGACGACAATGATGATGGCGATGATGAGCCCGAGCTTTCATGTTTGGATGAAGTATTCTTATCCATGGACGATCTTGATGAAATCAGCTTGCCAAATTAGTTAATATGTGCGTAGGAGCAAATTTTACTTTGTGTGGTAGATTTGAGCAAGATGCGTAAGTTAGTAAGCTCCTAGCAGTAGTATAATCAGGGCCGGCTATTTGCATGTGCGAGCGGTGCGCTCGCACAGGGCCTCGTCATTACAGGGGCCCTTATATAATGTTTGCGTATTGAGTATTATCATATATGTGGAGTTTGGCCCAGTGGATGCCTCATGAAATTTTATCCGTACCACCAGTGTTCGAACCTTGACATGCATTTCTTCCTCTTTGACTTCCTGAATTTTTTCATTGCACTCCTATGATTTAACCTCAATTCTGGGCCCGGATGTTATTTTTTCTTCTTCTCCAAATCTAATATTCCGTTTTACGAAAATTACTGTCTTGAAGTCTTATAATTGCGAAAATCATACACTCGGTTCATGTACATTAATTAGACGACGTGTAAATTTGACGTATCCTTTTTTGTATTGCCTTTGACGGTAATATAATTAATTAACTTCGATTTAGACTACGTCTTCAACCTTTCGTTTAAGAATTTTGGGGCCTCATTCAAAAGTCTCGCACAAGGCCCCTAAAATCTCCAAGACGGCCCTGAGTATAATCAACGAATCATCATATAAACACAGCAATATACCAATGTACTTAGGTGTTAATCTAATGATCGTGTAAGATCACTAGCACAAGTATTGTTAGATCATCATATGGTCTTACAATTATTCGTTTTCGCTATCCTTGTAACTTTACAAGTTTCTTCATATATCATCATTAATTAATTAGTTAATTAAAAGCAAATCCTCTAGTGATCCAAATAGCAAATTGCTAAAGATCTACAATGTAGACACAATTAATTTGTCTACAATGTAAAATTAAATCAATAGTAGTAAAATTAAGATTGGAGTAGTAATATTAATTTGGGATGAAAAAATCATGCAGTAAAATTATTTGTGTGAGTAGTAAAATTTTGCTAGTGTAGTAAAGTTGATGCTAATAGTAGACACTTTCAAGTGTCTACAGTGTAGACCTCTAGCATTGTCCATCTAAATATCTAATTTATAGCCACATAGTGACATAGGATTGTCTAATTCAGTAATTCCCCATCAGACCATCGATCAAGTACAATATACGGAGTATACATTTTGCTCTTATATTCAATTTAACCGTAAATACTTTCCCATGCTACTGATCAGTTTTGGAGAACTGATCGATTGCTGCATATTTATGTCAACACTGGAAAATTAAGTTTATCGTAACATCAGACCTCTAACACATTACTGCAACCTCATTCCCGTACCATATGTCTATCTCTATATATGTCGAACTCAAAAATCTTTCTTTCTTGTTTATTGACATATTCGAATTCGGATTAATTAAGTAGGATCACAAAAGGGGGCAAAACCCACTAATAACAAGTTCTTAAAATCACAATGACTACTCAATTCTGAACCTCTAATACAACCAATTATTTTTTGCACCGACGAAATGAAGTGTTCGTGTTTGATTACCTAAAACCACAAATATGTGACGATCGGACAAGAAAGTTGGGCCTGAGGAAGAGTCTATAGATATCCCCAAGCTTATCTATTATCTTGGTTTTAACATAACATTAGTTAACCATAGTATTATCGGTCGGGGGCAGGCAGTGTCCAGGTCCGCCACTGGTGATGAACACGAACGAACGACGTTTACTTACTTAATTCTCTCTGTCGTTATGTGTATGTGCAAATCTTAAATATTGTGTCGTACACATCTAATAATCTCGCCATAAACCTGTAAGAGTGCAATGTTTGGAGTTAGGAGGCTAGAATTGGCAACAATAATGAAAACCATTTGGTGTACACTCATGCATGTATGGGTTAAAAATAGTATAAACGATACATGCGTGAAGTAGGGATTCCAAGTTGCTTGATCAACGGTTAATGGAAGATTCTCACGTGGCGGTAATTATGTAGGGCCCAAAATGCACTTTGTAAGTGAAGGCTCGTGCATATGTAAGCACATACTACTAGCTCAGTAGATAATTAAGATGTAGGATTGTAGGCATAGAAGACGTTTCCTTCCTTTCTTAGTTTGTCTCCTTTGAACTTTCCATCCGATCACTTTTTCATGAGTAGAATGGTATTGAGTGGTTGTCCTTTACCAAATTGCTTAAGAACAACTTTAATTGTGCTTTTGGCTGAGGGAAGCATGAGATCACACGTGATGCAACATCCTATACTTATTCGTAAGGGTTGTTTGTTTTGTGGGATAAGAGGGTGAGATGAGATAATTTATCCCCATAGTCTACAATTCTATGTTTGGTAATAAAGGAAATTGGGTATGTAATGGAATTAGGGGATAAGTTATCCCACCAAAATAATATCTAGGGGGCAGGTATTATTAGACATGGGATAACATTAATAAAAGTAAAAGACCAAACTACCCTCGTAAAAAAATTATGTGTAATTTGTCATTTGGTATTTAGATAGAGGTGTAATTGTAAACCTGATAGATATACCCAATTTAATCCCAAGTAAATTCACAAGGGATTGAAACTATCCCACTCTAATCCTACCTCTTAACCCACCATCTTGTCCCACCCCTATCCCACCTAATCTCACCCCGCTTCCCAAACGAGTCGTAAAAGTATGTATAATTGTGTTTTTTTTAACGAGATAGAGAATTAACTTTTGAACAGGAAGAAACATGATAAAATTAACTTTTATCCTATAATGATTTACTAACCTTGCGTTTGCAATACACAAGTAGCTAATGACAACACTCTCCTCTCAAAGACCCCACTCATCGGGTAGACCTGTAAGAAATAACTGACCTGGCCCGACCAAAAAAAAAAACCCCGAGTTTTTCAACCTAAATCCGAAATCACCTGGACTCGAATTGACCTAAAATGTCAGGGTCAAAACCCGACCCAATTAACGCATTAGGTCAAATATATATGCAATATATATGTATATTATACACCCTCTGTCCCAACTCAAACACCCCATTATTATATTAAAAACGAACTGTTAGTGAGGAGGGTTTATACATAGAATTGTATGGCGAATTAGTTTGAATTATTATCTAACTTCCTATGTAACTTTTTGAAACTTTAAATGTTTGATTTAAAAAGTATGCCTTGTAACACCCGAGATTTTAAAAGAGGTTTAAAAAGATATCAGGAGCTCAGACTAGTGCTTAAGGGGATCGATAATGTTACTCTTACAAAAAAAAGTCGACTTTCCTTTTAAGAAACTCATGTGCTAAAAAGTCCATATATATTTGAGCGTGGTTGCTGGATGACGGTCTTAGGATGCTCTGGGGTTCCCACGAGTGAGGTCGAAGTTCTTTGCAAGGACTTGTGTTAATATATATATGTCTTGTCAGTACACAGCCAGTCGAGCTGCCATAAGTGACAATTTTGGGTTTAGGTGATGTAATACCCCATATTTTAGAGGAGATTCCTAAGAGATTAAGGGCTCATATGAGGTGCTTAAAAAAGGATTGACAGTGAGGTCAAAGTGTGCCGGAAAGACACGTGTTCGTCTCCCCTTCCTCTTTATTTTCTTTTTCTTCTCTCTCATCCCTTTTCTCTTTCTTAACTGTTGTTGGGGTTTCCCAAGTGTTCACAAAGCATTGTCTCACATCGGTAGAAGTAAGTTGAGAAGATTGCTTTATTTAGGATGAAACCTCACTGGCGTTGTGCGCCCTGTCATCTATGACCTACTCCTACGAGCCTGACCATGGCCAAACCCGGCACTAACCCTGGCTGTGGTCCTGGCCGTAATCTTGGCCCTGGCACTGGCCTGCCCTAAAAGCCCGCTCCAAACCATCTACATTCAATTACTTTTGTTTTAGATTCTCTCTCTAAGTTCCTATTAATACCCATTTTTTTCGTTTACAATTACCACACAATTCACTCTATATCTACTTTACTTAAATTACTACAATACTACAAAATTAATACTCTTATTGTTGTTATTTTCACGAATTGGGCACTCAACATCAACACTTGCTTAATGTACATGAAATCGAGCGCCTCAACATACATTACTACGATTCATTCGGAACATGAAATTAAGTCATATCTTTTCAAACTAATTAAGTCAATAATATCAAATTGTTATATTATTTTTAAAAAACAAACTAAAGTATTTCCAATAGTTTCACTTTTCATATTGTGTTGTATGTCGTGTGTTTACACTCTAATTATAGCTACGGGCTCGTTCGGTATCACTGCCGTTTTCATTTTTTGGTTTTTTTTTTTTTTTTTTTTGCGTAAAAAAATTAATTAAATAAGTTGCAAAATTAAATTTAAATTGTATGTTTCTATAATAGTCTGGGCTATGTTCTGAGTACCCTTCTCCCTTTGGATAGGTTTAGGCCTCCAAACCTGTCTAACATTCCTATTATGCTTTCTCTGATTTTGCTGCCCACCCTTTCTGCATTGGTTACTAGTATGTCCCAAACCTTTGCAAGTTTTACATACTAATGGCTTCCATTCATAATCTACAACTTGGGTAACAACATTTCCTTTTTCATCAACAAATTTTAACTCCTCAGGGAAATCCTGATCAATTTCAGCCTCAATGAGCACCCTAGCATATCCTAACATACTCTTCTCCTCAGTGGCTCTATCTAATTTAATAACTGTGCCTATGAGTCCAGCAATTTTGTTAGTGCAATTAGGGGTCCAAAATTTCAACTCCAGTCTCATCAATTTGACCCATATTGGAACTTTTTTTAACAAAGTTCTTGCTTAACTCCAATTCCTCTGTCCAGGGCTAAACAATAAGTGGCTTGTTATCTGCAGGCAAACCATTCCAAGACAGACATATATTTTGGTGGCGTGGAAAATGAGATAAAGAATCAGATTCTTAGCTGTACAGGATTTTCAGAAGGATTTTGTCCATTCAGGTATCTTGGAATACCACTTAATTCTTCCAGACTGAGGACAGAGATGTATAACCAGCTTATGAAGAAAATTCACACTTCTGTGAAACATTGGACAACCCTAACACTTTCTTATGCTGGGAAGTGTCAGTTAATCAATTCCATTATCTTTGGAATTGAGAATTTTTGGTGTAACAATGTCTTGCTTCCCATAGGGGTTATCAAAAGCATTCACAAGATTTGTAAGAACTATGTCTGGAAAATAGGCCCTGATCAAAGGAGGATTCAATACAAGAGTTGGCTTAGCATCTGTTCTCCTAAGACTGAAGGAGGAATGGAATCAAAGAAGTCTTATCCTGGAATACGGCTTTGATCTGCAAGTGGCTTTGGAGAATTCACAGGAACAAAGATGGAATCTGGGAGAAGTGGATAAGGGCTTATAAGATGAGAAGGTGTACTCTGGAAAGCATAACTTCTAAAGCTTCTGACTCAGATAACTGGAGAAGTGTTGTCAAGGTAAAGAATGAGTTGTTGTCTGGGTTAGAAGAAACTGATTCTCTGGAGCAGCTGCTGGATAGATGGACTAAAGCTGGGAAGTTCAATGTTCAGGCTGCTTATGAGCATTTTAGGACCAAGTATACTCAGGTGGCTTGGCACAAGATTTTTTGGCAGTGTCAACCTTCCCAAGCACAGTTTCATAGCTGCCTTGGCTATGCAGAGAAAGTTAGCCATTGTTGACAATATGATGAAGAGGGGGTTTGTTATTGTGAATAGATGCTGTTTGTGTAAGGAAGCAGCAGAAACACATCAGCACATGTTCTTCAAATGTACCTATTCGACAGAGGTATGGAGAGCAGTCAAGACTTGGAACAAAATTAACCATCCTCACAATGACCTGAATGGAGCTGTTAGCTGGTTGAAGAAGAAGGCAAATAAGAGACACTGGAAGTACAGATGGGCTCTGTGCCGCTTTAATGCTGCAATTTATCTTCTATGGCAGGAAAGGAATTGCAGGTTGTTCGGTGAGCAGGAGCACACCACAAATTGGCTCATTAGATAGCTTAAATTCATAGTTAGTGCTAGGCTTTACTTTTGTCTTAGAAATTGCAATTTAGATGAAGTAACTGATACCATGATTGCTTAACTATCTAGAGGCGACCATTTGTAAGATGTTCTTCTATTTCCCTTTATGGATGAATAAAAGAACCAAATCCCTTACAAAAAAAATAAAAAAAAAATAAGTGGCTTGTTATCAAAAAGATGATGGCCTGCCTTCAAGACAGCATCTTTCTCCTCCACCGATTTAAATCTGACTACATACACCCCATTTGGCAAAGATGAGATCTTTTCCATCCCCTTTCTTCCCCAAATTCTATTAAAATACCCAGACATAACATCCATGGGGGGATTAGCACCCAACACAATTCATACAGCAGCATTTTGCCTGTAAGAAATTCCTTTGTTAACATCTTCCTCAGTGAGAGTTAATAAAGGCAAATCCTTTAAGCTACCATTAGCATTAGGACCATTAGAGTGAGAAAGCATACCTCTTCTATTGTTGACTGTAGTCCACTCTCCCTCCCTAATGCCTTCATTTCCTTCAGTGATGGTGGCGAACCCATTATCATTAATCACCGTACCCACCTCTTCATTTGGGGATTCCTCCTCCTCCTCTTCATCATCCGTAAGGTTCAATGGTGGTATTCCCTGAATTTCTGCTACCGATTTGTGCTACCGAGCATCTGTTGTAATCAGACCCTTCTTCTCACCAATATCCTTATTTTGTTGATTATTTCTCTTCTTATTGTTACGTTTCTTGCCTGAATTCCGATGTTTTCCTGAAGATCTAGACCTAGCCATGGCAGGAGTCCAGATTTTCCAGAAAAATCAGCGCAAAATTCAGACCCAGATCTCAGAATTTCGTGTCATACAACCTAATTTTCTGTTCTAGACTTTCTCTCTCTAGCATTTTCTCTCTAACTCAAGTCCCCATGAAAACTGAAAACTAAAAACTGAAAACCACTTTTTCCGATTTTCAAAAATGGGACTTAGGCTTTGAAAATAAAAATTGAAAATTGAAAACAGAAAACGATACCAAAGAGAGTCTAAATTTTATATAAAAATGGTAGTGTTTGTATTGATGATACAAATATACCGCGATTCTTTGAGATACAACTCTTTCACTTAACGTTAAAGAATTTAGTTTATATTTTCTCTTCAAGCTTTACTCTATTTATATTCATTTGTTACTTTGATTTTAGAGCTTAACTATAGAATTATACAAGTGTTTTACTATGAATGTGAGTTTAATGATCTATTCCAACAACTATTTATTCGCGACTAATAAGGATAAACAAGCGGTGATCATATTTGCGAGTTCGATTTTTATACTTACTATAATAATGAGTAGTAACGGAAAAACGAACATAGATCATACATGTACGTACTTAAGTAAAATATTATAGTATCTAACTGAATTTTATATACTAAAGAGTATGGATAAAGATTACATACACAATATCGCATTCAGTCTTATATACTACTAGGAAGTATCTCGTGCTTCGCACGATCAGTTTTTTTATTTTGATCGAAAAATTTATATGCAAACTAGAATGATATATATGTCTTTTATGACATTTGTGTGCAAATTATATGAGCTTTTTTCAAAATCATAGTGGGGTTTTTATAATATCAGATTAGCCTACTGTTCATGCACTTATGGTTTGGGTAATCGGATTTTGCATGAACCTTGGGAATTGAGAGAGGAATGACATATTAGTATACTCCGTATATATCATATTGACCTTCATCTCTCAATCTACCATGTTCCTCTTATTTGGATACGTAACTATCAAAAAGTACAATAAATGTACTTATGTACATGTCATTCAAGATTCATGCACAAACGGAATGTACATGCTTGGCACTTGAACATTGATGTATGGAGTGTGTGTCCACATTCATGTGACCTCTTTTACTTTGAGTTCATGCATATATTACATGGTGATTAGCATATGCACAATTTCCTAGCAAAATATTGATGTGTAGTATGTGAACTCATCTTAGATTACTTGAACCTTTGTTTACTTGTTTTATAAGCTATGAATTCACACTTGTCCAACCCAATTTTATATAGAGATTAGGATAAAGTATATCACATTCATTCATATTAACTAAAGAGCCTATACCACGACTCCACACAACTAAATTAACAACGCAACCGTGTTTAAGTGTAATAGAACCCACTATAACTTGACTCAACCACTAATACACCTAATATGTACATGATTACCCAACTGAGTTATATGAGTATATATTAGAATTTTATGTATTCATACACATCTAAATCATATAGTATCATATTCAGTCTTATGCACTTATACTTAATCTAAATGTCAACGGACATGAAAAGCCAAATCAGATTTATAAATATATAAATTTAAAACCGTCATATATAAATTTTGTGATATACGGAGTATACGTTTTCCTCTCGATCAAACAAGTAAAAACACATATCTCATGGCGGTTCACAACTAAATAAGAGTTACAACAAATCTGAACCCTCAATTTAATCTAATCAACGGCTAACACTCCTTCCACCCCCCCCCTCCGGATCGATCTCCACAACCGTCTGATCTATTCAAATTAAATCTTGATAGTTCAATCTCCTCTCACCAAAACCCTGGTCTGAACTATAAGTTGGCTCACCTCTCCCAATTTCGTAGTCAACTTTGTTTTTTCTTTTTTCTCATCTAACTCACTCTTTCTCTCTCCTCTGTCTCGCGCAACACTCCTTTGCAGATATGATAGAGTTTGTAATGGATTGTGGTGGATGGCTCTTAGCCAAAACCTCAAAATGTAACTCGGGCCTGCTTATTTTTCCAGTATGCATATGTGTGCGCCTTAGTCTTATATTTACAAACGGAATTGAAAACCTAGTGGTTCAGAGATGACATTTTTTTCTATTGGTTTATACAAGATATCAATGTTTTATAAGCTATTCATTTACCTGACAATATATAGTAGCAAGAGATATTCCTTTTTGTAAGAATTAGGACAGGGTTTTAATTTAAATAAAGAAAGATCACACAATATTACAAAAATTGATCAACTCATTTACAGTTGATTAGAACACTATCCAAGATACATGAAGATAATGTAAAAGTTTAACCATTACATGGAACTGCATGTCCCTACTTATTTTCTGCTCGTGTCTGCTTTTATTTTTTATTGTTTTTATTTATTTATTTTTTTTTTTTTTAATGATGGTAAGCGGGGTACAAGAAAAAGAGATCAGGTCACCCTTCTAGCCAGAGTGTCCCCAATCTTGTCAGAGTTGAGAATTACAATAAAATCAGAGTTACACGACCAGAAAGGAGGGTACTCTTCCTGCTGATTAAGGATAGAGTGACCCAAATTAGCCAACCAATCAGCAGCTCTATTCTCTTCCCTAAAGATGTGCTTGATGTCCCAAGAAATGAAGAATAAAAGTAACGCTTTAATATCTTGAATGACAAAATCGATGTTCCAAGGTATTTGAAAAACCCCTTGAACCACCTTGATGATGACTAAGTTATCTCCTTCGATAAGAAGCCGACGAACACCTCTATCGCAAGCTAGTTTGATACCGGCCCTTAAAGCTTGAGCTTCAGCCTTAAGAACCGAACAGTTGCCTAAATTAAACGCTCTGTCGTCAACCAAGTTGCCTTGAGAATCACGAAGAATACATCCTGCAGCTGCTGAATTGTTGGTGACGGAACCATCAAAGTTGAGTTTGAGGAAATCGGGTGGTGGAGGTAACCACCGAACTTGAACAGTATTTGAAGAAGAAGAACCGGACGGAACAGAGGAGGAAGATGAAGAAGAAGAAGAAAAAATACCGGCTCGTGCTTTCCATTCATGAAAAGAATGAAAAGCACGAACGAAACAACTGACGGGCTCTTCTCTTTTATTTTGGAAGATAAGAAGATTTCTAGTCTTCCAAATACTCCATAGCACGAAAATACGTTTACAAAGAATAGCCTTGTCACGGCTTTTAAAATATTTAAACATTGTCCAAACAGAGGAAAATGTCTTAAATGGGATCCAGTCCCGCATTCTCGGAAAACGCCAACAAAGGCTGGCATACGTACAAGTGAGAAATAAATGATTCTCGTTTTCCGTATCAGAGCAACATAAAGGACAAACATTATAAATGTTCGGAACTCTATAATGGATATTATTTCGTACAGGGGGTCCTTTTCGAAGGAGCTGCCAGGCAAAAATCTTAAGCTTGGGAGGAAGAACTAATTCCCAAATCCAGTGAAATTCCCATTTGTCGGAGCGAATTGGAACTCTATGGGCTAACCAGGTAGCAGATTTAACGGAGAAATCTCCATTCGAGGAAAGTCCCCAAATCGGTTCATCTACCAAATTAACTGACGGGATAAGTATCGTACGTATGATTTCAACAATGAATGACGGAACCATGGATCGCAGTTGATCCAAATTCCAATGACCATTAATAAGAAGTTCTGATACTTTAATGTCTTTGTCAATTACATCATTATACGATAAATGGAGGACTTCTAATAAACTATGAGGACAACACCAATTATCTAACCAGAAATAAATAGATTTGCCATTACCTACTTTCCAACGAATCTCTTTCCGTATTAAATCTCTTTGTTTTAGAATTTGTTTCCAAATCCATGAATCTGTATTTTTCGGAACATAATCAAAGAGGTTGGAATTTTTAAGATATTTGTCCCGAATGGCCTTAGACCATAAGTTATCTGGGTCCTTAATGATCTTCCAAGCAAGTTTACTCAAATAAGCTTGATTGACATGTTTCATTTTACGCAGTCCAAGTCCTCCATACATTTTGGGTTTACAAATAGTATCCCAAGCTAGCATTGGAATGCCTTGTTTTGACTTATCTACTTGCCAAAAATATTTGCGGTTAGCTAGCCTGATCTAGCATATTCGTAATTTTATTAGGAATGGCCGCAGTCGTCATTGCAAAAGAGGGCAAGGCTTCTAGATTACTCTGAATGAGGACACACATGCCTGCTTTAGAGAGAAAAGAGGAAGACCACGCAATAAACTTTTGGTCAATTCTCGTTATCAGTTGCTGAAAATCATCTCCCTTTGGGTGAGGACCGTTAAATAACACCCCTAGATAACGACCTAAAAATTGTTTACTCGACACATTAAATAGCGCTGCAAGAGAAACTCGTTTCCGATTGGGGACATGTTTAGAGAAAATAATGGAGGACTTATGAAAATTCACTAATTGACCCGAAGCTCGTGTGAAATGAGTAAGGACATTCTATAAGTTTTGGCAAGCTTTCATAGTCGCTCTACAAAATACTAGACTGTCGTCTGCGAAGAGCAGGCACGGGAGCTTAGGGAGTCTTGGAGTAATTTTGACTCCTATCCCAGAGCCATTTTGCTCTGCCTGAATAGACATAAGTTTACAAAACACTTCCATACAAATAATAAACAAATACGGTGAAAGTGGGTCTCCCTGCCTAAGACCTCTGGTCGGAGCAAAGGGTTCACTCGTAGAGTTGTTGACAATTAAAGAGTACGATACGGAAGTTACACAACCTTTAATCCATTTAATCCAAGTGTCACAAAGCCCAATTCCGTAAGACATTGCCAAAGGAAATCCCATTCTACTCTATCATAAGCCTTCTCCATGTCCAATTTCAAAGCAAACCATCCAATTTTATCTTTCGAATTATTGAAATTATTAAGAATCTCCTGAACTAAGAGAATATTGTCTTGAATAACTCTTTCCGACATGAAAGCACATTGAAGTGGACTAATAACTTTTCAAAGTATCGGTCGTAGACGGTTAACTAGAATTTTAGCTATGACTTTATAAAGCGTGGTACAAAGACTAATCGGTCTGAAATGGTTGGAGTGTTCCGGATTTTCATTCTTTGGGATAAGATGAATAAGTGAGTGATTAATTTCTTTAAGAAGAACACCAGTACGAAAGAAACTCTCGAAAGCTAGGAGAATATCATTCTTAATGATAGACCAATAAGAAATAAAGAATTGCGGTCCAAAGCCATCAGAACCGGGGGCTTTATAAGGACACATTTGAGAAAGCGCCTCCAAGACCTCGTCCTCCGAAATAGGTTGAGTGAGCAATAAATTATCTTTATCAGATATTTTTTGGGGGAAACAAGCTCCTTGTTAGGGGTTGATTCAGTTTCAAATCTCTTATAAAAATCATCTCGAAGTTTCAATTTGATAAAAGTTTGATCATAATCCCAATCACCTACATCATTCTTTAGACGAAGAATAACGTTGTGCTTTTTCCGCGCTTTGTATTTTTCGTGAAAAACCCGTGAATTTTTGCTTCCTTGGGTCAACCATTGCTTCCTACTAAATTTACCCCAGTACTTCGCATTAAAAGAGAGAAGACGTTCACGTTGTTTAATTAGGCGTTTAAGATGATTCTTAACTGATGGGTTGAAAGGTTGTAATCTGTATAAAGACTCTACTGTTTTAACCTTCGCCGCATTCTTAACAAGTTGTTTTCTTATATTACCATACTTGGAAGAATGCCCAGCTTTAAAAGCATACTTCACTCTTTTTATTTTTCGGGCCACTCTAAAGAAAGGCGTTCCTCGGATCGGGGTTGCCCAGGCTCGTTGGACAACAAACTTAGCCTCCGGATCTTTCACCCACCCATTTTGAAAACGGAAAGGTGGGCGAAAGGTGCATTGATCTGGACTAGTCAACAGCACCAAAGGCGCATGATCCGAAATCGTTAAATTTTCATATAAAACAAAAGAAGAAGGATAAAAAATATCCCATGAAACATGTGCTAAGGCACGATCAAGACGTTCATAAACCGTACAATCCGCATAGTCACGTTTCCAAGAGAACGGAGATCCATTAGGAGTTACATCATGACTGTGTAATATTAACAAAATTCTGTAACTTCTCAAACCGTCGGGGATGTGGAACAACCCCACCATGTTTATCCATCGGAGATAAAAGCTCATTAAGATCACCTAATAAAAGCTACGGTATAGTTTTATTTGCAAAAACATGACAAAGGGACCTCCAAAATACAGTTTTGTCCCGCTCTTGAGCTGGACCATATACACCAGATTTCGAGACAACATGCCCATTTTTTAGATCCTCGATAATAAACTCTACAATACGAGAAGTCTTATAAGTATTAAGGACTCTGATATTGTTATTATTCCACAAAGCCCACAATCCACCTGATTTCCCTTGAGGGGGAACTAACTCAATGTTAACATATTTAAGTTGTGCCTTTAGACGCATGGGATTAGGAGGAGTAGTCATAGTTTCAATAACAAAGAATATGTCGGGATGAAACTTCTGCGTTAGAAAAATGATCTCTGAGAGGGTCTCTTGCCTTTTCGCCCCATGAATATTCCAGGAGATAATTTTTCATTTAATTGGGAGAGTAAAACTGGAACCCTGCCAATTAGAAAAGCTCAGATGACAAACAAGTAAATTAGGGGACAGGTAGCAACCTTTGTAAATTTTACATGCGTATCTCTGTCCAAGATGACGTCCAAGATGAACTTGTAAAACTAAATTAGCTGTCAGGAACCACACAGGGAGAAAGGGGCTCATTACCGTAAAATCTGGCTTAAACCAGATGCAACAACAGGCAACCCAGAGGAAACAGAAGAGCGCACAATCGCAAAAAAATACATATGGATAATAATTATGCAGAGCCTTAATGCTCAGGGCAAGATAGGGGCTCGCTATCTCATGCCCTAAAGTGACAGATAACGCGAAAAGATGAAACTCATGTAAAATTGAAAAAAACCAGCACTTGAATTTCAACCAGATAAAATAAAAAATTAGAAGACGGAGGAAAAGAAGAAAGGAAATAAAAATTTAAAATAAAAAATTATTGTTTTTATTGCTTCCCTTCTAAATATCCTAATGGTATTAAAAGATATTGATGCATGGCGAATATGGAAAAATATAAGTATATGCATTAAATGGCCTATCATGTGCATTGAACCAAGTTCGAAACTAGATGCACAGAGAATCAAAGACCAAAATCTATGTTTTGAGTCATAATTAAAGAAGGAAATCAAGCTTGTATGAAAGATTAGTAGCCAATTTTCTCAAACAGGGAATAAATAAAAAGATTAGAAGGCAATTCTTCTCACAAAGGGAAAAAATAAAAAGATTAGTAGCCATTTTTTCTCAAAAGGGAAAAATAATTAAAATGATTAGTGGACATTGAATTGGTTATATATACTCCTTTACAAATTCAATTCATTACTTATTTGTAACAAAAAAAATAAAATTCATTGTTTTTATCTAATTATTAGCCTTGCACGATTTTACATTTTTAAGCAAGAAATAAAACTCAAAATGGTGTCTTCTAAAACACTTGTATACATCATTCTTGTTGTTGCTTTCCTTGTGTCTTCACTTAACTCTGGTATGTGATTCTTTGTCCCTATCTCTCTCTTATCATGATAAACCGAAATGACATGTTATAAAATAATTATTCTAGATAAACCAGAATGTTCATTTACAATATGTTGTCTCCACGCTATGCTTATATAACTCTATTACCTTTCGTGCAAGATTTTTTTTTTTTTTTTCAGAACGAACTTTTAATTTATATGTTACATTTTGCGCAAAAATAAAATATCTTTGAAAAGGTTCTTTGTAAGAGACTACCCTCTAACGGCCGCCCATTTCCGTAAGGCTTTCACAATTTAAGCGATTCTCTTTGTACAAAATTACTCTCCCCCCAATCACATGCCCCCTTTACTGCAAATGCGACCGACACTTATCAATCATCCCTCTCTCTTTATTGTTGTTGATGTTTAAAGATGGTTGTATTGTCAAAACATAAAAAAAAAAAAAAAAAAAAAAGTAATACCACATCAATCACTGCGTGTTACCTTTTTGTATCCAATTTTTTCTCTAAATCTAAACCCCAATTAAAATTAAAATCCACGAAAAAATCATATTGAAAAGTTATGATTTTCTTGTAAATTGTTGAGAAAGTTACGCATTTAAAAATTTAATTTCTATTGGACTTAAAAATGTTAGGTTGTCTTGTAACTACATACTATTTGCTTCTTTGTCATCATGTGCTCAATTTATTATAGTGATTGAGTTGAATTTTCAACTGATTAATATAACTTAGATTTGAAAATAAACGGTGTAGTAATCAAATTTAAGAGTTGTTACTATTGATATTGTTGCTATCTTGGGGTTATAATGATTGCAAAAGTGAGGGTTTTAGTTAAATTTTGGGTAGGGTTTATAAACGCCCACAGATTGGAAGAAAAATGTCGATAATAGAAGGAAGGAAATCCGAATTTAAAAAAGATAGACACGAATATGTAAAAGGTTGGGTGAAATGGAAGCAAGGCTTTAAAAAAATCAAGACGAAGTTTTTTTTGGAAAAAAAAATATATTTTGAAGGTAGTGTGTTTTACATGTTTTGTTTTTATATTGTAAAACTTTTTTTTTTTTTTACAAAAAAAAAAAAAAAAAAAAAAAAAGGAGGCTTCTACAAAATTATACAATTAAAAACACAGATTTTGTGTTTTTAAATGGGTGGTGATCCAAGGAGTTTACATATTGAGAAATTATAAATTGTCCACAATTTAGTCAATATATCTCAAGTGCGCAAATTATACCGTGCACCAAGGAGCACGGTGTCCTTCGTGCTCCTTGCCACGTGTCAGCCTACAATTGGCTGGGCAGGAAAAAAAAAAAACTTCCCCTTTTTCTTTTCTATCTCTGCTTCACGCCATTCTTCAACCTTTTTTTCTCTCTCCTGATCTCCCTCTCTCACCGTCGCCCACCATCACCA
>JBBYHQ010312719.1:0-16955 GCA_038382645.1 Spergularia azorica | reverse complement strand
CAGTTATCTTCATCTTCTTTATCTTTCTTCTGCAAATTCGTTGCTAGAATACAGTCACAGCACCTGTACTGTAACATACTAGTTCTTATACGAGTCCTATGCACAATAAGGAGGTGTTACATGTCCTTGAAGATGTGAAAATAATGATTCAATCAATAACTCCGAAGACGTTCAATTTCTATGATTCTAGCAATAAGGGGTTTTGATCGTAATAATGTGAACGTATGGCCCTTTTTTTGTCCCTAATAACTCAAGCTAGGTTAAGTATATAGATTTAGGTTCAGGTAGAAACTTCAAGTATATCGGAACTTTAGGAACCAATCTTAATCCTCTATCAATGTAAATCTTGTGGTCCAGAAAAATAGGAATAAAAAGAAAAGGAAAAAAAAAAATAAAAAATGAACCAAGCTAGCTCCTCCATTCTTCTTCTCTCTCCTCATCTTCCCCATTCCCAAACCACCCACCGCTGCCGTCCACGGCGCCGACCACCACCATTTCCCCTAAAACCACCACAAAACGATCGGCGTCCATCCGGCGAGCCCGACTGGGCACCGATTTCGCGTTTTCCCCCCTCCACAACTCCTATCGATCGGTACAAAGTTCATCACTACATGAACATTGAAATCGGTATTTTCTTACAAATTCATCAAGTAACAAATTTGATGAACATAATAGCTATAATTTGATGAACCGGTATATGTTAATATCACTAAGACTCAATGTTCATCAAACTTAAATTGATGTTCATCATATAAAAAACATACCTTTCATCAAACTAATCTTGATTTAATGTCCATAAATTAATGAATATATCACTTTAAATTGATGAACATAGCTGGAAATTTGATGAATATCCAATTTAGAATTATGGACATCCATTTTAAAGTGACCACTATGTCGTTGGGGCCGACGACGACTTTGGTGGCAGTAGCAAAGGTGGTGTGGATGGTGGCTGGGGAATTAGAGGAAGGCATGATTGGATTTATTTGGGGCGGAGAGAGTGAATTGAGAAGGGGACCGTAATTTCCAGAAATGATGTGTAAGGTGTAAGGTGGTGTAAATCGGACCGTTAGATTATATTTCATCTTGTGGTTGGTAATGGTTCCTAAAGTTTTTATATAACTAAGGTTTCTAACTAAACCTGACCCTAAGTATATATTCTTATCTTTAGCATACATACATACAAAAGATTTAAGAGATATTTGTATTATCGGTCCATCTATACTCCCTCCGGTCCGGTAATATGTTGGACTATTCATTTTGGATCGTTTCATTTAATTTGTTGGCCTTTCCTTATATGGATTGATATTTGCTTAATTAATGTTGTGTTATGGGCAAATGTATTAACATCAATCTAGACTAAACTAACCCTAACCCAAACCCCATGAACCTATATAATAAATCTATATAAACCTGGCGAAAAAGAGCCCTAGCTACAACATGAAACCAATAACGAATTGGCCGCTCAAACCAAAGAAAACAATAATGGAGCAAGAAGGATGCTCAGATTCAGAAACGACGGCGGAGAATTCAAAGAAGTTGACGGATCTCCCAACTGATATCGTGATCGATATAGTGAGTCGGCTTCCATTTAGTTCTGTCATGCGATGTCTTGCATGCAAAGACAAAGAATTGAGCTACGTTATTTCAAAATCGATCAATGCTAATCGTCCACGCACTTTACTTGCATGTGACGATCATATCAAGTTGGTCGAGTTTCATGAAAACAACGAGAATAATAATATTGTCACGACAGAAATACCCATCATCTATGCTGGGGAGTCTGTCATCAAAGAACTTTCTAGACCCCAAATTTGTGAGTTGCCCAAAGGTCTTATGTGTTTACAATGGTTTGGTCCTAGTCCTAGTTGAACTCAAATTATTTTTCCGTAAAACTAATTGTTCTAAACCGTTACTGCGTCTAGTGAGTGAATCCCGTGACAGGTCGAATAAGTCGAGCCCTTCCTAATGCACCACCTCCACGACTCTTCAACCGGATGTGCGACCCGAACTACTACGGTATGAGTTATAGTCCGAAAACCGGCCGATTGAAGATCGTTAGGCTCTCCCGAATTCAACATTCTCGCTCCACGCCACGCATTAGGATTTTTGCGGAGGTCCTCGTATCAGGCTTCAGTAGGTGGAGGCGGATCAAATTGGATGATCAATTATCTACAAAACTTAAACAACATCACTGAAGTTTACGTTGGAATCTATTTAAAGGTCCAGTGGTACTAAATGGTGCTATACATTGGCTAGTACATAATCTCAATTGTCTTCTCCTGAGATTTGACATAGAAAAGGAGACGTTTGATTTAGTTGATTATACTCCTCCTAATTATTATATCCGAAATCATATACAACTAATCGGATTGTTTCGTGGCTCACTCTACATGTCAATAGTTAATCATCATACGATCGAGGTTTGGGTGATGAACGACTACGGAGTGAGAGAGTCATGGACTCGGTTATGTCGTAATAGTACTAGTTATGTTAAGAGTGATAATGCGGAGGTATTAGATGTCTTTGAAGATGGGAATATTTAATTCAATCAAGCTACCCGAAGAGGCTGTACTTGTATGATTCTAGCAATTGCAAGGAGGGGAACGACTACGCCTTTGAGAAATTGGACACTTTCGAGTGCAATTGTTATAACTTGAAAGTATGGCCCTTTGTCCCTAACTTGCGCTAGGTCAACTATTCTTATAATGCACATTTATGGGATGTTTGGTTCACTAGTTTTTGGGTCCATGTAACGGATCGGAGTCATTCTCCGTTCCCTTATCGTGGGTTTGTTTATTTCAACTTTCAAGTATTATTATTATTGTTGTTATTATTTCGTTTTAACTCCATTACTCTCCTCAACATCATTCCCCACATTTGTTGTAGACATAAAAATACCTCCGACTATTTATTTGAATGAAGTCAATTGTTGACCTTGATAAGTAATTAATTGCTCAAATTAAATTAATTAAGTTGGATCAGATCGTGTAGCCGAGTTTAATTAAGTTAATTGGTGGATTGTCAATTTGTATACCCAATGACTACCAAGTCCAATGCCCAAAGAAGAACTCAAACCCTCCGGCTAATAGAGTTGTTCTCCGTCGCTACTTATCGATACTTGTAAGGCTCTGTTTGATAGGACTGCATCTTTCCGAACTGATCTGAACTGATTTGATTGTTCCTGATTTGATCTGATTTGAATGACTCTGAATTGATCTGATCTGATCTGAATTAGTAGAAAAGTTGATTGAATTTCAACGTATTAGTATCAATAATGGACCAAATTCATTGATCGTTATTTGAGCAATTCTGATCTGATCTGAGTTGAATGACTCTGATCTGATTTGAATGACTCTGAACTGATCTGAGAAGTACTTATTTTAAGTCTTATCAAACAGAGCCTAAGAGTTAGTCATTTTGGGGAGGAAAAACCACAAAAACATACATAGGGTAAAAAATATTCTCCTCTAGAGTTTGTTTTTGGTAAACTTGGTAAAGTTTGCCAAAATGGGCCGGGTAATAGACAAAATATTAGTGATTTTGAAATTCGAGGGAAAACACACTTACAAAATTCAAAGTCATTCCTATCCTCCAGAAAAGGTCATATTCACTCCAAAAGAAATTAAACGACATCCAACTATGAAGGAAAACAAGTCATCATCAGACAGTCCTACATACAAGATCACTCAAAGGTTATCAATCAAGATTGTCATTCAAGTGTCATATATATGAAGATCGACATTGAATTCGTTCAAGTCGTCAAGTTCTTTTGGAGATTGAATTAGAGGAGAAATTTGAGATTGTAACTCAAAATCAAAAATCAAGAAAATCAACTTAACCGTGTTAAACTCTAATAAAAAGATAAAAGAATAATTAGATTACATATCAACCATCCATTTAACTAATTTAAAAGTTGAAATTATTTTGTTAAGAAAAAAAAAAACATCTACGTACCGTCTTTAGAAAAATTTCAACCTTCGTATTAATGAAATGGATGGTTAGGATGAATTTTAGTCATTCAATTTTATTTTTTTTTTTATTTTTTTTTTTTTGTTATAAATTTACACCATTAACTGAGGGTATAGTAGTCGGGTACCATATAGGTGTAAGAACACAAATCTCACGGGTAGATACTATGTGCACAAATGTAAAAGCAAGAGAACCAAGCTAAGTGGCACGTACATTTAGGCAAAACTTAAATATTTTTTAATTTATTGTAAATTTAGGCAACATGAGAAATATTTTTTAATTTATTGTAAATTTAGGCAAAACTTATATATATCCCTAGCTTTCGGAACTTGGTACAAAAACCTTGCGAAAAAGAGCCCTAAGCTACAACATGAAGCCAATAACGAAATCGTCTCTCAAACCAAAGAAACTATTGAGCAAGAAAGATGGCCAGATTAAAAAACGACGACAAAAAGCAATGAAAAAGGCGAAGAATTTGAAGAAGTTGACGGATCTCCCAACTGATATCTTGTCTTGCCTGCAATAAGAGAATATTGAACTCGATCTTTTATTACAAGCTAAGAGAATACGAAAAAAAGTAAATATTGAACTCTTTTACCATTTCTCTTATGCTCGTGGCCTGGTATTCGACTCTGATTTCTCGTCTGAAAGAGTGAAAGGTGCATTGCGTCTCCGGTGCCTGTCTAGCAGGTACCACCTTTTTTGTTTTCTAATTATTCCAGGGTCCTTTGTTTTCCAATTAAGGAGCACAGCTTCTTTTATGGTCACAATTGCAATCACTAAAACAGTAAAACACGCACTTCATCTCTTGGTTACTCTGTTAATTACTTAATTGTATCATAAATCAACGGAAAAATCTACCAAAATAATCCTAACTTTGCTATGCCTTCCCATGAAGTCTCAACTTTTGTGACTTTATATTATATCACGTGAGTACGAATGATGGATATATGAGGGTTGATTGGTTCCTTTGTTAAAGAAACTGTTTAAACCTCATAGGCACACGTCATTCGTTGAGGCAAACGAGCGAGCACCTTTCGTCTATTTTGGATCCTTACAACATGTTTTTAATTTTGTTAAAATATTTTGAAAAACCATATTTTGATTAAGAGCTCCACAAAAGTTTGAGTTGTTTTTGTTCAGGGGCAGTTTGGAGCAAATTATTCTACGGTCTCGGGATCGTGAGGAGCATGATGCTCCTAAGCACAACAAAAGGAAGCATGGTGCTCCTAAGCATAACAAAGGGGCGCGTGGCCAATTGTAATTTGATCAATATTTTTTCAAAAGAGTCCAATGTCTCCAAAATTTTGCCACACATAAATTGTCGGTTATCCAAGAAGCTGCTTCTCGAAATCAATTTATGGGAAATTTAACGAAAATAAACCGCCAATCCCAGCTTTGCTTTGCCTTTTTTTTTTTTTCCAATTTATCCCAAGTTGGTCGAGTTTCGTGAAAACAACAAGAATAATAACTTTGTCACGAGAGTCAGACCCATCCAAGACCTAAACCCCAATTTATCTCGTTCCCGGAAGGTCTTATGTGTTTACAATGGTTTGCTCCTCGTTCTCAAACTGATGAAACTGCGCCTAGTAAATCCCATGACAAATCAAATAAGTCGAGTCCTTCCTCATGAAATTCCACCTCCACGACTCTTCTACCGGTTGCAAGCCCCGAATTACAACGGTATGGGCTGTAGTCCGAAAACCAGCCGATTGAAGATCGTTAGGCTCTCCCAAATTCAACATTCTCGCTTCAGGGGGTTCATTAGGTTTTATGCGGAGGTCCTGGAATCAGGCTTCAGTACATGGAGGGGGATAAATTTGGATGACACATTGTCTACACAAGTTATACAACATCACGAAAATATACATTTGAATCTATTTAAAGGTCCGGTGGTACTTAATGGTGCTATACATTGGCTAGTACATAACTTCGATTGTGTCCTCCTTAGATTCGACATAGACAACGAGACGTTTGATTTAGTTGATTATACTCCTCGTAATTATACCCGAAATCATATACAACTAATTGGATTGTTTCGTGGCTCGCTCTACATGGCCATAAGAGGTCCATACACGAACGAGGTTTGGGTTAAGGAGTACGGAGTGAGGGAGTCCTGGACTCGGTTACATGAGAGTACTAGTTATGACCGGAGGTTTAACGAGAAGGTGTTGCATGTTTTTGAAAATGGAAAAATATTGGTTCAATCAAAAACTCCGGATACGGTCTACTTGTAAGAAATTGGGCATGTTGTTGAAGAACAATCGTTCTTATTATAGGGACGACAAACAATTATTGCCCTTTGCACTTTGCCCCGAACCTAAGCTAGGTGTTGACCCGACTTTGTCCGGCTGATAGTACCAAAATTAAAGATTTATTTTCAGTCAAAAAAAATATATATTAACAACTTATTGTCGTATTAAACTCTTTTACAAGTCTACGGTGACCTTATTTCGTCAAATAATTTCTCTTCTACCCCTAAATGCGTTTTATTTTATCGATCAAAGAACGACATCCAAATACTCAACGGTAATTTATAAATTCATTCAGTGGCTAGCTAGTATACTTCTCTGCTGTATCCCACATCCTAATATTAATTAACTTTTTTCTCCGATCCCTTTCAACCGATCATACTCCCTTCTTTCGGATTGTTAACATTTGGTTTAAATAAGTGATAGAAAATTAGGAATTCAAACTAATAAACACGGAAACGAGCCAAGGAAATGGAAAGACGACCACGACCTTATCTGATTATTTAGGTAATAATAACTGCAGTTTGAGGAAATGTGATGACAATCAGTCTTGATATCTGAAACATCAGCTCTAACTTTTCATAATTGGCCTCAAACTATTCTGGTGCATCATCCAATTCAAGGTTTTATATAATCTCTTACTTTACGGGAGTTAAATTACGAATTAAGCAGGGGTTTTAGCTAATTTCAAGCTAATCCACCAACTCACCAAGAAACATGATAATTTGTATGTCGTGTGCCAGGTTGAACAACACAAAATAGCTAATGTACGTATGTGTGGACGAAATTAAATCCTGGCCTATGTTAGAACTTATCGGCAGTACTAGTATGAAAGCAAAGGCGTAAAGTCGTAAAGGTTACGCCAACAGAGACAACACCAAGATGAACACCAGTAGTAGTGTATCGTCGATCAACTCTTACTATTACTTAACTACATTTATTGAGTGGAGCTTATTGACTAAGAAGATCTACAGCCACTTTTCGTAGACATGAAAAAAGACGGCAGTCGGCCACCTGATGGCCGGCCGCCTGCACTGCACCGGTTTAATTTCTTCCTGGATTATCCGGAAATAGTTTGTGTACGTTTTTAACATACGCGTAAGATAGAATAGATCGATTTGAGCTTGTTCCTTGCATTGATCTTAAAGCGGGAGCCTTTGAGGCACGAGGTCTGGAATAATGTGGATGTTGCGATTGCTTGCTCAATAGGGCAAGCCTGTCTCGCTCCGATCTCTGTTGTGATCATTGTGTTGTGGCACACTCGCATTGTCGCACATAGGTACATATACAGCCAATACATACAGGACCATTTCCACAACAGAATCAATGTCCTAGCACGTATCACAATCAGAAATGCTTACACAGTTGACGTACTCATGTGGTTCAAAAGTCTGAAACTTTTTTTACAGAGACCAACAAGCTATCCCATGAAAATGTAATTAAACTGCTAATTACATGTGCTTTTGTTTTCAAGCTTGTTAGTTGCCCTCTTTTGCCTGGAATTGCATGTTTGAAGTTCAAATTTCTTGTTAGTTAGTGTAGCTTCTAAGTTACACCTGACATCCAGATGATTACTGATTCAACATTATCTTCATTATCCCTGCACTCACACTTAAATTTTTCAATTGATCTTCGGGAACTCCTCTCCCCTCTCAGAAAGTATTTGTTATTAGCAGCTAAGTGTAACGAGAAACTAGCATATACCTTATTGTTATGTTTAGCGTTTAGTTGTTCTTCATAGATGTGTTGTGAGCTTCTTTGTTACTCCCTCCACGTCTTTCTCATTTGCTAACGTTCGGGTCGAATACAATTTACAGGAATATGGAGGAGACCGAGTACTTTGTTAGTGATCAGTCGTCATTGTCATTATTGAAAACGAAACATGCAGATTCTCTGTCTGAGTGAATTTGATTGACTTGATACAAGTTCAATAACCATGAAGTGGCTGCATGGGGAGAGCTCATCCAATAGAATTACACCATAATGATGGAAATAATACAGGCAAAATTACATGATTAATAAGAATAATTACTTTGTATCACTCAAAAGGTAACACCAAAGTATAGGTTGTAGAATACATGACACAACTTTAGTAGCATCAATTACATGACTAAATATATCAAATCCTCTTACCAAATTAGCTATATATCCGATCTTATTATTATACGTAGGGCAAGAAACAAAGTTTTCAAATAGAAAGGTGCATTCAAGGCATATATCCACCATGTGCACCGCCTTCGCCACCTCCGGCACCTCCACCATATCCACCTGCATGGCCACCACCAGCGTAGGCTCCGCCACCACCTTCACCACCTCCGCCACCTCCAGCATAGCCATGTCCACCTTCTCCTGCACCGCCACCAGCTCCTCCTCCGCTTCCATATCCACCACCCGCAGCTCCACCGGCACCATAACCAGCACCGCCACCGCCACCACTTCCTCCACCACCACCATATGCACCAGCTCCACCGCCAGCGTATCCACCTCCATGGCCTCCGCCTTCACCACCTCCATAACCTCCACCGTGCTGTCCTCCAGCACCATATGCACCACCTCCACCACTTCCACCACCACCGCCACCAGCATATGCACCGGCACCACCACCAGCATACCCACCAGCTCCTCCATGGCCTCCACCTTCACCACCACCACCTCCATAACCACCAGCATCCTCTGCTCCTCCACCATATGCACCACCTCCACCACTTCCTCCACCACCGCCGCCAGCATAAGCACCACCACCATATGCACCAGCTCCTCCGTGGCCAGCTCCTTCACCACCACCACCTCCATAACCCCCGGCATGCTCTCCACCACCATATGCACCACCACCACCACTACCACCGCCGCCTCCACCAGCATAAGCTCCAGCGCCACCATACGCCGCACCGCCTCCTTCACCACCACCTCCGCCGTATCCACCGGCATGCTCCCCACCATATCCATAAACTTCTCCACCACCGGAGCCACTACCACCGCCGCCTCCACCGGCATAAGCTCCTAAAGTACCATGCCCTTCAGCTCCATAAGTGAGGAGGGCCCTAGTGGCAGAGCATATGCCTAAACTAAGTAACAGAAAAAAAACAACAGAAGAGATTTTGTGGGCTGCCATAGAGAATGTTTTTCTGAACTGTGGTTTCCAATGATAGGAAAGATGGGTATTTATAAGAGTTTGGTGGAGGGTCCGGTAGCGTGTTGCTCGCACTAGGAGTGGCTAAGCACTTGGAAAAGAGAAGATTATATGACCCCACAATTTGGTCCACTCCATTTTACTCAAAAGAGTGTACTAATTTCAGTAGTAGTGATCTTCTGCTGTCTTCAACATTTAACTTATCAATGCCCATCCTTTCTAGTCACTGGACCTCAAAAATGATGCGCATAGATTTCACTTGTAACGTACTCAATAAGCCTACTGCTATGTTGCAAACCAACTGAAACTATCCGCACAGGTACAATTCGTATGTCTAGAGAGAATTTCCATTTTTCGTCCCTATAATGCTTATTTCAAGTGTCCATATCCATGTCCCGAGTTTGCACAGGTACTAAGAGTTTGCACTGAGTCGAGGAGAATCAAAGGGCTAGGTGAACGATATGCTTATGTGACCAACTAACCATACAAAATCTTGAAGCCAAGGGAACAGGGGTCATTGGTCATGCTGCCTTGGTGACATGCCTAGTTACTTGGTATGAGCCTAAGGCTCTAAATGGGAGCTGAGCTTCAAGGGACGAATCCTAAATCCGATGTACAGTAGAGCTGACGGTGCAAATAACAATGCAAAATGGTATCTTTCTTCAAATTAATTTAGAACATACCGTGTTCACCCCTCAATGGCGGATCCATAAAGTTCTTTCCGATAAATGTGAGTTTATCCGGTCCACTATAAAACTCAGCATTAAAAGACACCTTTTTTAGGCCATTCCACAAGCTAGATCCGGTCTCTCATCTGAAAAAAAATCTCAGTATAGAACTCAAAATATAATATTAGCACCACAGAATGACGCACAAAACTGATACAATTAGTTCCACTGAAATAATAAACATCTGCAAAATATTGTTTCGGCCTTCTAATTTGATTTCCATGCAGAAAACACTTCACAATCAATGGAAAACAGGTGTTATCCAAAAAAGCATCACTAAAACTATTCATATTTCATGTCGGACATGAATATGACATGATCTGTTCCTAATAAACGCTTATCCCTTCATAAGTTAAGCAAAGAGTTTATCTTCTACAAAAGTAGAAGTCATTCGCAGGGCATTCCAGCAAAACTGTGCAGGACTGAATAAATTTGTGCAGCAAAACCAAAAAACTCGAGCCAAAACTCGTTACCAGTCAAATTCGAACCAAACACATTCAAGAACCTGGTATATTTCAGGTTTCACCAAAAAATTAAGTATCATAGGTGAGTAACACTAATTCAGTGGAATACCTCCAAGAAAGGTTCACCAGCAACCAGCAGGGTTATCTATGGTGCTGTGACTGCTGTCTGGTGACGATAACTATCAAATTCCAAATCCCAGCATACAGTGCCTTACAATAACCCAAGAACTGTTAAATGATCAGATCATCCAAGTTCTGTCCTCGGACACAGTCGACAGGGGAACATATACCTGTAAACACTTAGTCTTGGCCGATCAGAAACATGTTCAGAAACTTTCCCACCGACTGAATGAACTGCAGAGAGATCGACTTAGCAATAAAACTATTTGGCCCAACATACAGCTAATTAAACAAATCCGAACAAGATGAAGTACAGTATTTCACTGTACTGCTGCCTCCATTACTGACTTAGAACTACGCCTTCACAAAAAAGCTCAAAACTTTGTCCCACACCATGAGAGTACATCTCTTATCTTCTCACCGCCATTGAAAAGCTTTTAAGTTCACCAAACTCAGAAAAATGCACATACAACATCTCTAGTGGGATATCACATGCCACATAATTTCTTATATGAAAAGGGCCCATCCATCTTACTTTGCCTGGTTAGTGGCTTTGCTCTTTTCTTACCTTCATGCTTCAAGTTTTCACACTTCAATCTATTGGTTGCTCACTACAGTTCTAGTTCAATTGTGAACGAGCAGGCGGATGCTCGCCACTAATGTCATGGTTTCATTCGAGAATGTGAAGGACATTCTGATGCACGATCTGATCAACAGGTACAGGAAATTGATTTGTTCTTTCAAAACCTTACTTCTTGAGAGAGACTTGAGATAGAGGTCGGGTCATTAGGTACCGCCTGGCACCTACTAATACAGAGGTCGTGGGGTAAGAGTCTAAGTCACTGTGTTAAGGATCCCTTTGTCTCCCCTCCACACACGGACCCCTTACCTATCTAAGGAAGAAGCACCTCCTTACCATATATGAACTGCAAGTTTCAACATCATAAAAGAAAAATGAAACATTTCTAAGAAAATTTGAGGCAACATATATGATAATATGCTATCTCAACATCAGAATAGTAACTTTTGTGAATTCAGTGTAGTATCAGCTAAGTTCTGGTAAATGAGTAATCAGCTACTTTGTAGTCCAAGCAATCATGTAAGTCGTACGATAGCATCAATTGCTAGACCTAGCTTAAACATAACACATGCCTCTTCAAAAGTCACTCCAAGAAGCTTAAACATGTAATCCGATTACTAATAGAAGCACTAAAGTACATTTCTCTGCCAAATCCTCCACTAGTTTATCCCTTTAAGCCGTTAACGACTTAATGGAGAATGTTTGGTAAAGTTTCTTCACTAAAACAATTCCACACAATGGCAAGCAAAGCACTTAAGATGAATCAGGGATCACTTTTGCAATTTAATCATGAAAAATTAAGCATGTGTTTTCATTCACTCTATGATAACTTATTTATGAAAAAAATCAGCCATTATTTCCTAATATTAAGATTAGTACTAAGTCTAGTGGAGGCAGTGTCATAGAAGTATAGAACCTACTAAATTTAATGTCAATGTGGACTTCATGGAAATCCAATCATGACTCCATATGTCTCTTGTATTGGACCTTTTTGTAATGCAAACGCAGCAAGAACATTTAAAAAGACTACCTACATTATTGCAAGCAGGAATAGTTGTCCTGCTACCTTAATCGGCAGCTCAAGGACAGTAGATTAGCTCAGTATCGCCCTTCTGCGTGTAATAATAGTGATTCTTCTGTACTATCCTTAACACATGTACTCTAGATCTTCACAATGATTCTTCATTTGAATTACTACCATGTTTTGTTTTAGAGAAAAAAATGAGTTCAACAGATACTTATAGCAAGGTAGACCTCCAATACTCTAAAAATCCTACAATTAAGTTCAGTAGAGAAAAAGTAATACTCATCAGTTCTTATCTCTGTTGAGAATCATACACCTGCATCAGCAAAAGATATGCCAGCTGCCATGTTACGATCCTAACTTCAACGAAGCACATCTTCCATGCCGGATTTGGTCCTAGGATCCACCAGCTTCTCTACAACCTTTAAGTATGGCGTGAGGTTCTAATTCTCTCTACCATACTCCAAAACTCCTAACTCCTTAAATTCACCAAACATGCGCTACTACGCCTACTTTAAGTTTCTAGTGGAGTTAATGCTCAAACCTAGATACCCCACCCGAGAAGAAAGAACACATCCAAGCAAAGAGAAAAATTAGAAGTTTAAGAATGTTGCAAATTTCTGAAGCTAGGTTACTGTCAAATTAGGGACCAGTTACCGTCAAATTAGGGATAGAATTTCCCAGGACGGACCTAATAAATTAGGAACAGACAACATCAACATTAGTACATTGTTCTAACAAACTCTAAAGACCCCAGACTTGGCAATTTCTACATAAGATCTCAATGCGCCTTTCTTGTGTCCATTGGTACCCACTACCAGAGTTGGCAGAGTCCTAGAGTATCTTCTTAGTATAGCACTACTGCTTTTAGCAATTATTCCCTTTGTCCACTGCAGATCGCTTACTTCTACAGAGCACTAACAGTACATAACTATTGGAAGAGATTTAGTCAACTGTAATGACTAAAGAGTCGACAGGAAAGTAAGACATCAAATTAGATTAAACGAAATACTTTATCAGTACGAGCAACTTCATAAGAACAACCCCCAAAGCATTGGGGCTTTTAACTTTTTAAGTCCAGAGTCTCCAGACTGATATTCAATCGACTAAATTGATATTCACGGGTAGCATTTTGGTTTCCGCTTGCTTATTCACATAGCAAGATTTTCAAAATTCATTTTCAAAACCAGACAACTCAAAGTTAGTGAAATAGCAATACAGGAGTCCCAAGAAGAGTTTTTTTTTTTTTTTTTTTTTTTTTTTCTCAATGTGCAATATCCAAGAATTTTAGATGTCCTAGATTTAGTGAATAAGACTAAACCTATGCCTAGTAAAGCAGCAAATTATAGCCGATTTGTTCAAATTCCCTAAAAGGTTGTTTGGTTGAAGGAACTCATGAGAAATAAAGTGATGGGGAAGGAAATGTAGGGGAAGAGATTGGACTTTTTTTCTGTGTTTGGTTTCAATATGGTATGATATTGAAAGAGAATGGAATGACAGGAAAGAGTTTCTAGTAAAATACTCGGATCACAATTTCACCACATTGTCGAAATTTTTGGAAGCACGACGAAAAACAACAACTACGAACTAGCTATTACATCCTCCACAGGAGAAATGAAATTTTCATTCTCATCAAAATACGCATCAACACCCAGCACATCCTTTAATTTGGCGAAAATTGGCAACAACATAATCTTCCTCGGAAATGATAACAATTCTTTGTTAGTCAAGAAAGGTTCCTCTCAATACCCACAAATGGAACCAAACAGTGGACATACCCTTTCAAGAAAACTACTGAATATATTTAAAAAAAATTGGGAGACATGTGAAGATGAAAGGGAGAAAAAAAATACCAAATGCAACAGAATCTATTGGCATTAAAACTGAAAATGATTTATTCCATGAACAAGATATTAATCCCTGCATGCCAGTGGCACAAAATCCACTCAAAGTAGAACTATATGAATAGTCATATTTCAGAGAGAGTTTTGCAGTTAACTTTGCAGAGTAGCAGGAGTACCAACATGAGATGCAGAACACAGAACAATACACACAGATTCAACTGCTATAAAATCTTGAGAGAGAACAGCATGAGACATGCCTTACTGACGAACATAGATCACTTCTGAATCACACGCTTCGCCCCATCAAGGGTATTCCTCAGCAGCATGGCTACTGTCATAGGACCAACACCTCCAGGGACAGGAGTTATAGATCCTGCTACTTTGCAAGCTTCATGGAAATCAACGTCTCCAACGAGTCTGTAACCTGACTTTTTACTTGGATCATCAACTGCATTTGTCCCTACATCGATGACAGCAGCACCAGGCTTTATCCAGTCGCCTTTGATCTGGAACGAGGAAGAAAACAATCAGAAGAAAAGGTACAGTTGAGCATGAACATTTCTTAGGAGACTCAAATGCTATGGCAAGTGGGCAGATGAATTTAGTTTCACGTCTGGGATGCAAGGAATTGTTGAAGATAAGATGGGACTAATGAGTATATTTGGCAGTAAAATATTGTGAGGAACCATAAACTATACACTCATGGTTAGGAATAAAATATGGATGCAGGCAAGTTTGAGATTCAGTAAATCTGGATGTTCGAAGAGACTGCACATACGCCAACAAAGTTTAAACAGCAAAAGCCACACCAATCAAATCAAAAGGCTAAGGAACAATACCATCATGGCCTGTCCTGCTGCAGCAATGACGATGTCAGCTTCACGAATGATATGTTCAGGATCACTTGTACGAGAGTGGACAATACTAACAGTTGCATCAGCTTTCAAGAGGAGGAGTGAAACTGGCAGGCCAACAATATTACTTCGCCCTACAACAACTGCCTTCTTGCCTTTTATAGTGACACCAGTTCGTGTCAGCAGCTCAAGGCAGCCCTGTCCACAGAAGCAATTCATAAACAAAAAAGAACCTCTGGCTGTTTAGAGAAGAAGGCTCTTATAGAAGCTATTCAGCAGGAAGTAATGAGATTTCAAATTTAGAAGCAGTGACCAGATGGAACAAGTTACCTTAGGCGTGCAAGGCTCAAAGAGGGGGTTTCTGCCTTTCATTGCAAGCTTGCCAATGTTCAAAGGATGGAAACCATCCACATCCTTTTCGATGCTGATTTCACTTAATACGCTCTCTTCATTAATGTGTTTGGGCAACGGAAGCTGAACTAGTATACCTGCAAAATTTGCACAAGCAAATGTCATCGAACAGGATTTTAGGGTAGCAACAAATCAATTCTGAGAGAGACTAAAAACAAGCTAAGGCCAAAAATTGATTATGTCAGACAAGCATCCTCCAGCACTGACTCTCTAATATCAATTTGTGCATGACGTTAGAACTCCAAAACAGATGCACATCCAAATAAGCCCCACCACCACCCTCACCTCCCTACAGCCTGTTTTCAGGTAAGATACCCCAAATTCAAAAGGGGAAAAAGAACACATGACGTATAAACCATTCCCAGATCCACCACGGCCCAACTCCCCCTTATCCTCAAGGTATTCCAACAGGGTTACTTTTTAAGTTCACTAAAATTGAAGATTTTACTGCTTGAGTTCCCATTAAAGTTAACTAATTGAGGATCTTTCGCAGTGAGGGCTTCCACCAATGTCAGATAACATTTGGTACGGACAAGATGAAATTATACCAGAAAACACTGAACCAACAACAACACAAAAGCAAGAACTACAAGGCTTGCTTACAAGAACAACGAACCGTGTACTTCTGGATTTGCATTCAGCTCATGGACCTTGGAGATCAATTCAGATTCAGAAACTTCCTCAGGTAGTTCCACATTAAATGATTTGATTCCCACCTCAGCGCATGCCTTGCTTTTCATATTCACGTAGGTTTGAGAATCCTTCCGCGCCCCGACAAGGACTACTGCCAGTCCGGGGACCTATTAAAGCATGAGAATCATCAAGCATCCAAACATAAGAACTTTTGAGGCAATGAAGTATCTATCAAATTCGCACTGTAGTCTAAAGGGCCTAGGCAAAGGGTAGAGTCATACGAGTAACAATATAGCAGAGCATTTCAACTTGAATTGGAACTTCGGAAAGTTACAAACTGCCAAGAGTAACTACAGGACTAAGTAACAAACCGAACGTAGCCTGCATAAGCATGCCATTTGTTCTTGGCTGGGTTTACAAAAGGTCCCAAGAGACAACATCGAAATCAATGAAAGCAATGTCACAGTTTATACACTGATTAAGTCTCAGCAAAACCAAGACCAGGCACATCAAGAAAACAGTCCTTTTAGTTCATTAAAGCTTTCGCAGAGACCATGTAACGAAGATTGGCCTTGGTTGTTACAGTTTATTATCAACAGTGTTTACGGATTATATTTTCCAGACAATAATTATAAAGTACCAGAAGTTAATTGTAGTAGTTGGATCATATAAACCACCTCGGCTCAATAAGTTAATGGTAATCAGATCATACACCACATTTTCAACAGTATAATCAATTAATTGGCAGGCCCAAAGGCAGAGCATCACCACTAAGCCTGGGCAACGGGCCGGGGCGGGGCGGGCCCAGGTCACTCTTAAAAGGGTCGGTCGGCCCGGGTCATGCATATTCGAAACGGGGCGGGTCACGGGTCAGTTTTAAACCGGCCCGGCCCGTTGCCTGATAAGGAGTGCTTTGTATGCAATAGAGGATCACCATACCTGG
>JBBYHQ010312693.1:0-16958 GCA_038382645.1 Spergularia azorica | reverse complement strand
ATATATATATGCATAAAGTCACGAGTAGTGTTCTGTAAGTTTTAATGTAGTGAAAACATTGCTGTGGAAATATGGACTTCTGTGTAAGAGTTGTTTGATGGTTTATGTTCAGGCGCGAGCAGGGATCAAAGAGGTTCACTTCCTTCCGTTTAACCCGACTGATAAAAGGACTGCGCTCACTTACATTGATGACCAAGATGGTAAAATGCACAGGGTTAGCAAAGGTGCACCTGAACAGGTATAACTCTTGTAATAGCAACATTACTCGAGTGTCTTAAAACTTTCTGCCTATGGCATGGTCTCTGATGTACGCAGCCTTAATTAACGCTTTGTTAAAAATAAATTGAGGCCGCATAATATTCAGCTCGAAGAAATGCATTTATATGCATCAGCACTGCCTAATTTGCATTTTTGATGTTTTTGGGATTTATAGATTCTACAGTTAGCTCAAAATAAATCAGATATAGCGAAAAGGGTCCATGGTGTTATAGACAAGTTTGCTGATCGTGGGCTTCGTTCCCTTGGTGTTGCACGCCAGGTAATTTTTACTTCCTGTCATAGTAAAAAAAATGTGCATGTTCCATTTCAAAGACGTGTTCTTAAGGTGAATGTCACTGTAACTGTACGCGATGTCTGTCCTTGCAGGAGGTGCCTGATCGTAAAAAAGAAAGTCCAGGAGGTCCTTGGGAATTTGTTGCGCTTCTGCCACTTTTTGATCCTCCTCGTCATGACAGTGCTGAAACCATCAGGAGGGCATTAGAGCTTGGTGTCAGTGTCAAGATGATTACAGGTGAATCTTCTGGACTGATAAACTGGACCCTGGTTAAGCTGGAACAACATCTTACTGTGTTTTTTGTTTGATTTCATGACATCTTTCTCAGGAGATCAGCTTGCAATAGGTAAAGAGACAGGTAGGCGACTTGGTATGGGCACAAACATGTATCCTTCTTCCTGTCTGTTAGCAGAAGGCAGACATGAGGCTGGTTTGGATTTGCCACCAATCGATGAACTAATCGAGAAAGCTGATGGTTTTGCCGGTGTTTTTCCTGGTAAGTAGTCTTTAAGATCGACTATTACCCTGCAGCACTGCTGCTTTTGTAGTGTAAGTAGTCATTAACAATGTCTAATCTTTTTCGGGTGTGTAGAGCACAAATATGAGATTGTGAGGAAATTACAAGACCTAAAGCACATCTGTGGGATGACCGGTGATGGTGTAAACGATGCCCCTGCCTTAAAGAGGGCGGACATTGGTATCGCAGTTGCTGATTCTAGTGATGCAGCCAGGAGTGCTTCTGACATTGTTTTAACTGAGCCCGGCCTTAGCGTTATCATTAGTGCTGTTCTAACCAGCCGTTCCATTTTCCAAAGGATGAAAAATTACACAGTAAATATCCTGAAAATCAAAATATACACTCACTCACTCAGATCATAATTTTATGGCTAATGAATGCTGATACCTGATTTTTCCTTTGCCCTGCAGATATATGCAGTATCGATTACCATCCGTGTTGTGGTAAGTGTACACTATACAATCTACCGTGACTAGAATCTAATATTGTAGTTCTTAGTCTCGTATGAGGTTTTTACATTACTTTAACATATTCTGATGTGAGACGGTCTGAATTTATCATCTAAAATCACATATCAGACTGCCCTGCAAATGGATTTTCCATACGTTATTACTAGCACGTAATTAGAACTGTGATTTTAATCTGTGACAGATGGGATTCACGTTGCTGTGCGTAATCTGGAAATTCGACTTCCCTCCTCTGATGGTGTTAATCATTGCCGTCCTGAATGATGGTCTGTAATGCCAACTCTTGCAACATAGTTACGATTTGTAGCGTAATATGTACTGATTCTTTCTTGCAATTTGTAAAGGTACAATAATGACCATATCAAAGGACAGAGTGAAACCCTCACCAACACCTGATAACTGGAACCTGAGGGAAATTTTCGCAACTGGAATCATCCTCGGTACTTACCTTGCTGTCATGACCGTTGTGTTCCACTGGGCATCTTACGACACAAGCTTCTTCCCGGTACTTTAAACACTAGACACATAACATAACAGTCTAAAGTTCTAAACCTTACCATCAAATAGTTGATAATTAACAGTCTAAATCAATTTCTTACTTTGTTCTAACACTGTGTGAATTACTCTGAGCAGAAACACTTCCGTGTAAGAGACATGAACCAGCTCAACCACAACATGGAAGATCCCGAAGTCGCGAAAGATCTTAGGGAAAGAATGGCATCAGCCATCTATCTGCAAGTCAGTACAATCAGCCAGGCACTTATTTTTGTTACTCGCGCTAGGGGTTGGTCATTTACCGAAAGACCTGGCTTTCTTCTTGTTGCTGCCTTTCTAATTGCTCAATTGGTAAGTTTAATTCGCATTATTGCAACATTTTATATCAATGTTTCTAAGACACAAACAACATTTTTGTACTAAGATGTTGGTGAAATGCAGATTGCAACCATTATATCCGCGACTGTAAGCTGGGACTTGGCTGGAATCAGGGCGATTGGATGGGGTTGGGCAGGGGTGATATGGCTATTCAACATTGTGTCTTACGTATTTCTTGATCCTATAAAGTTTGGAGTCAGATATGCACTTAGTGGAAGAGCATGGCGACATGCATTCAATCAAAGGGTACGTAATTGGTTTACGTTTTGGGTAGTACAGTCCTATATAATAAGATCGATGATGTGAGGTTTAATTTTGAGGTGAAAATTTGACTCGTGACTTTAGTAACATCGCCCCCTTCTGTTATAGGATTGTCTTACGCAAGTTCTTACCAAATATGAGTACTTACGAGTTACGACTTAAAAACGGTCTATACAAGTTTTCCATCAGACATCTAAAACTAAGTCATGTGTAATTTTGTTTGGTGTTTGTGTTGTGAAGACTGCATTGACCTCGAAGAAAAGCTTTGGAAGGGAAGCAAGAGAAGCAGCATGGGCGACAGACATACGGACGAACGAGGGAAGGAAGTCGACGGACACGAAGCCTTTGTTCATGGCTGAGAGGAGGTCTTCTTTCAGGGAATTCAACTCCATGGCTGAAGAAGCTAAGAGAAGAGCTGAAATTGCAAGGTATGGTCTCATCTCTCATTTTTGGGCTTTGACCTCTAAGACCAAACTCATTAAACCACACCTAATAAGTAAAAACCACCTTATAAGCCCAAAACCCGACTTGAGAGCCGGTCGTAGAATGACATTAGACAATTTATAGGCTTACATGCTTACTACACCTATACGCATGATATTCTCTTTCACAATTTAACTCCGTATTTATATCCCTCATGCCATATTGTATCGACTTTTACACCTATAATGCGAGAAATTTTTTTTACGTTGAGCTCAGATAGACAAATAATATATGTTTGGACATTTTGCAGGCTAAGAGAGCTTTAAAGTGGTCACTCGAGCGTGGAGACATGGCCTAATTCGAACCCACAAAAATGGCCTAAGGATCACACTATTGCTCAAAGTGTGGCAACGTAAATTATACTCCGTTTTAACCCAATTAATAAGATGTCCTGTATGCTAAATTCCTACTCAAATTTGTATTACCTATTCTTTAATTTATTTCTATGAATATACTCCCCTAGTTAGCTAGCTTATACATAACATATAACCTTGCTCAAAATTTAGTCTCCTAGAGTTCATTCCTTTAAGCATTTTGATTGTACGACATTCGACTCGATTCGATTAGTGTCATCTTTGGTCGATCTCATCCTACAGATTGCCATACGAATATTCTCCATGATCAAGTCTTGTGACTGGCACATCAAGCCAGCTCTAATCCAGAGTCGGACCGAGTCGATTTCGAGCAGCCATACTATTAAGTTTCATTGGTTGGGCGCCTGGCCTGGGCGGTTTGATTCGTTACGATTTCGGTCTAGGTTTCGCCACTTCGAAAGGGCCAGGTTTTAATAGAGCATTAGTTTTGCATGCAGAGTTCAAATATAGTAGCCGTCTACTCGAAAATCAGCAATCAAGCAAATTTCACTGAAAATTGTGTGAGTGGAACATTAGAGGAAGTCATGGTTCAAGACTCCATGGACGTGCGGTTGGACCAATTAGGATGATCAATGTTGGTTTAATAGTTAGACACTCAGCCTGTTGTTATAGGATCAGTAGAGTGACAAAATACTCACCATGAGCTTTAACTAACATTGGTGCATTCCTGATGGTTTGATTTTGACACTTTTTTAACTTATATTCTGATTTTTTTTTCCAACTTGATAACGCTTAAGTTGTAAGTTATTCATGCATGGTAAATTAAAGTACATACAACCTCGACACATATAAGAGACAAAATATCATAGTTCATTTAATATAAATTTCAATATCACGCAAAACATGCACTTAAGTGAAATAAAACAGCCGTGAAAAATTCGTTCGAAACTGTCAAACACCCTTAACTAAATTTGTTCGGATACAACCGCAATATTGATAAAGGTGAGCTCTATGTCCTATTGAATAGGATTTGTAGTGAGTAGTTATTCGAAAAGTTACATCTTCCTTTTCGTCCAAGTACTCGGCATATTTTGGTCGGAGAATGTAACTACTTTATGAACGTTGAGAAGTACATGCTTTTTTTTTTTTTTTTTTTTTTTTTTTGACAGAGGTTAAACATAATGAGAAGTACATGCTGACATAGTGACAATGTGACATCCTATCCATCATTTTAAGTGGGTCTTCTGTGGTCAAACATTGTAATCATCCATCACATGTAATCCATATATACTCACGTAGTGTAGGTACAGTGTCACAACGTGGGTTCTTCTTCCTTATGCCCCTAAACAAAACACCATTAGTTTTTTTATGCGTGATTATATATTAAGTAGTTTTTTTATCTAGGTTAAACATCTAAAAGCTATGCCCGATGTATATTATTGCACGGATGAAATATAGACACATTTGGATATGTAAAAGGCAAATGCAATTTGCAAAGAAAAAAAGAAATTAAAGCTACGTTGTTCTCTGTACTGTCTTACCTCGTGCATGACTTTGCGTGTATTATATAGTACATTGTACGTGTTAATGATCTGTCTATATATAATTTATGAGTTATTTAATTATAAATGAATATATATACCTCCAACATTACATTGTCTTGACTAGGTGGAGTGCATGCCCTCGCTAACTACCACTATATAAGTGTGATAAATGTGCTAAGTATAGTACTTTTTGCTTCTATTGTTGGAACATGCCTTGAATCTGGTTGGTTAGGGGGGGTGGGGTAATTTTATCTCTCCAACATTGGTATTATGGGACTTTATTCTACTATCATTATATTGGACCATGCATTTTGAATTGATGATGATGGTTCCTTGGTTAAAAGATTAAGTGCATGTGCGATTGGACTACATGTAAGTAGTATTTCGATTTGTTCAGAGTCATTCAAATTAGATTAGATTAGATCAGATTAAAGTGATTCGAATAAGATCAGAATTGCTCAAATAACGTTCAATGAATGTGGTCCATTATTGATACTAATTCGTTGAAATTCAATCAAATTTTCAACAAATTCAGATCAGGTCAGTTCAGAGTCATTCAAGTTAAATTAGATCAGATCGAGAGCAAATCAGATCAGATTAGAAATTTACAGTCCTATCACACAGGGGCACAACCGCACAGGGCCTAAGTCCCCTAATAAAAATTAGAAAAGATTAAGATTATAAAGGTAGTGATGAATGTGGCATATATAGATTGGATAAAGAAGAAACTAATACTCCGTAGTCTTTACATAGATTCGTTAGCAGTGTATTATTCAAATTATTGAACTTTCAAGAAGGGAAAAACGGGAGAGTATTGCATTTGTTGTGAATCTTGTGATTCAACTCAATTATTGATCGAGTTCGTTCACTGTTCATAATTATTCTAGTTAATAAGTTCAAATTCTTTAATTTAGTTCACTTTTAATAACTTCAATTCAGTTTACCCAATCTAACAAATTCATTCAAAGATATTCAACTTGTTTATTCATAAAACGAATACAAAAGGATTTAAGCAAGTATATCATCATAAACGGGTGATATTTTCCCCTCGCTTTCTTGATCATCCAGTCCGGTACTTGAGCGTTCTCACTCGCTTAGAAAAATTACAACAACAATTAGATATAATGATTTACTCAAATTTCGAATAATAATAATCGCCAACATGGAATAACATATGCGAATGCATTACATTAAATTGCTACATAATGTATTGAGATGTGAAAATCCGACTAATTTTTAACAAGGTACAAAAGTCATCCTACGAATACAATTATTACAACGCATGCGTACGCAGTAGAGTCCCAATTGTGATCATGTGATGTTCTGTTAAGAGTGTTAGTTTGCTCTTTTGACATATATCAAGTGTTCATGACATTTTTGGTCATTATTTGGGGTAGCATACATGTAATTTTTTTATATTTTCTTAGTTACGTCAACCATGAAACAGTGAATTTGATATATTAAATGTTTTAAAAAAAAGGTTTGAACAAGTGGATTTTGTATTATATGTTGTTAAAAGTCAAATAGTATATCAGTTGACAAAAGGCCGCCATGGGATAAAATATTGTCATAGATATATGTCTAAAAGCCAACGGACGTTATTGCTCGAACGTATGATCGGATATCTATGTTTATTATGCATTAAGTAACGAAGGCTGCTCTTAAACAGGGCCGGCTGGGAGATTTTGGGGGCCCTGGGCGAGAGTCTTGGGGGCCCCAATGTGTTATAAACATATGAATTGAAGTACGATTTTTCTTCTTCTTAACAACGTTGAAAGTTGATAAGTAAAATATATAAAGTGTAATAAGTAATAACTACGAGGGTTGTAATGTTACATTTGAGTAAGTAGTATAATAGGAGGAAAAAAAAAAGAGAAAAGTGGCAGTCCAGGTTTGATCCCAGGCAACCTGGAACAAATTACACCAGCAATACCACTAAGGCAACTTGTGTTATATGAATAATATTGCATGTCAAACTTCTTATCTATTTGGAGGCCCTGGGCGACGGTCCATGTCGCCCATGCTAATAGCCGCCACTGCTCTTAAATCCACGCCAACAACCAACTCTTAGCTTCTACGATATTTTCTGAGTTTCTGTTAGACGTATATAGCATAACACACGATGACACGCATAGATATGTTGTACGCGCCTAACAAAAGGTGTTGTGGATCGTAAGAGTTGATTGTTAATGCGAAAATAACATCGCGTGCCCATAGTAAAGATATGTACTGTGAAGCATATTATAAACTTCCTTTTTATAATTTTATGTGTATCAGAAAGGTGAACACAATGTTGAGTATCTTCATAAACTTAATTAAACATCACACAGTACAAAAAGGAGATGTATGGCTAGGGATGGCAATGGGTCGGGTCTGGGTCTGGTCCGATAGGATCCAGATCGGACCCGACCCAGATCCATGTCTTTACAAGCAGACCCAGATCCGACCCGGATCCATCGAGTCCAAAATTCACAGATCCAGACCCAGACCCGCCAAAATCCAGTGGGTCTGGACCGGGTCTGGGTCCAAGATGGGTCTGTTATAAAATCAAGATTTTCATGTTTAGAACTTGCGGAACTTATGATATTTTCGTCTCGATGTTGTTTACGATCGTCAATGCGTCGATGTGCTTTGCGATCGTCACTATGGTGGACATTCCTCATCCATCTTGTTTTACTTAGAACATCAGAAGACTAAGGGAGAGCGACATCGAAGGATTTGAGGCAGCGACGAAGGCTTTTGAGGCCGCGGAGAAAGATTGGGCGTGAGTGCGTGACTCATGAGAAGACTAAGAAATGAAAATGAAAGCGGAAGGCTAGGATCGTGATAAGGTTTTAATTTTTTTTTTCTATGTTTTTAGCCGGATCCGCGGGTCCATGGGTCGGGTCTGGGTCTCAGATCAAATACCCATATCCGACCCACACAATTATCACCGGGTCTGGACCCAACCCATATCCATTGGGTCTCCAAAAAGTGGACCCAGATCCGACCCAAGTGGGGCGGGTCCGCCGGGTCTGGGTCGGGTCCTGGGTCCATTGCCATCCCTATGTATGGCGAGATAGTAGTCAAATTAAAGGTGAAAAAGAAATCTCGATAATAAACTGTGTAGGGTTATCTCGAACTATTACTGATACCTAATTAAAGACTTAAGTCGAAGTATAGGTAATAAAGTATAAGTAGAATTACTAGAATAATACAGGTTGGTATATTGGGTCAAGACTCAAGAATTGGATCCAGATTGCTCCAAATTGCGGCGAGGATTTGGTATCATCATTGACTGAAAATGACATGCTTTTTCAAGCACAAAAAATGGGTACAATAGCTTTTCGTTGAAGATTTTACGCCAAGTTTGATAATATGTGCATGCTGGTTGGTGTGGCCGGTGGTGCCCTTATGATCAAGAGGTGACGTCGTTTGGTTGCATGTAAATTTGGGGAAGGTGGTGCCCTAAATTTAGTTGGAATTTGATGGGTATGTTTTTGGCTGCCAAACAGTCCCTTAGCAATAATGAGTGTAAAATCATTTAATCATTAATCTATCTAATCAATAATCTTGCATTAACTATATATATCTGGGTCTTATTAATTACTACTAGTGTACATCAAACAAATGTTGTCTTTTTGAGGGCCTTTTACACTATCAAATTTGTTGGACGGAAATAAACGAAATATATTGTTGGAGACTAGTCAACTAATAATCTAGTGCACGTATATATGTGTGGATAGTTCAACTTTGATCAAAGTGTAATAATGCTCATTATGAATATATACACTTAGGTGGTATCGAAACAGACGCGTGAAGCGTAAAATAATGAAAACTATGTGGACATAGTTTGAATACTATTGTAATGCTAAGGGTGTCCGATATTCTGTCATATATATCGTGCATTTATGAAGACATCTTAGCGTATGTTAGGTTACTTTACATGTGTAAACAAGTATTAATTATATTGGCTATAACGACATTGCTATATAGCATGCCCATTTTAAATTTTCAAATAAGCTAAGATTACTACCTTTTTTCAACTTAATACGGAATACTATAATAATTTCTCAAATTCTCTCGTAAGCTTTTGATAATATTATTGTCCATGCTTGTATGCTTTTGTCATATGATGATGATCAAACTACTCTAGGAGATGCCAACTTTAATTTATTTATCGTCAACATTTTTGTTGATTGAGAAGTTTGATTTTTTGCATCAAACATTTATTTAGTTTAGAAGTAAGCTTGATGTTTTTGCTTCATATTCAAACGCATTGGAGTGTTGTTCGTTCGAACTCTTCGAAGTGTTAAGTGAATGTTTTTACAAATTGACCAAAATTTTGCAAACATGCATGTACTAGTGTGAGTCTAGTCATCATCATATTTAAACATAAATATAAGTGAATACTAAAAGTAATAAAGTATGATTATTTATAGCTAGTAATAATAGTGTCAAATTAAGTATTCATACTATATTTCAAATCCATGCATGCAATTTTGTGCATGGCTAAATGTATGTATTAATGTACAAGGTATGTACCCTACACAAATTTTGTTCTGTTTTTTAGGTCTAAATTACACAGGAATAGGACTTCTTTGATGACTTTGAACAACACTACCTTGTCTATTCCTCCTAATAGATGCTCTAAGTGGGCAGTTAGAAGTGACACCTTCCGCTACCAACTGTAAATACGTTTTAAGATCATGACATTTTGCCAAGTTCATACTACTCAAGTAGTATGGTACTTGTCCCGGCTCCGGCATTGTTAGCCGGAGCTCGTGACCGACCTCTGCGTATGCCCACTCTGGATCCTGCACCCGTTTCTGCATCCAGCTCGGCCAGAGCTTGGATAACGGGTGCATTTTTCCATCGCGATTATTATTATTATTATTATTGTTAGTAGTTGTTGTGGTTGTCCTCGTCGTTGTGGTCGTAGTTTGAATTTCATTGTTGTCAATGATGAAGCCAGGAACTTTAGTAATAAGATCATTTGGGTTCACAATACGTAGGACTTTGGTCCCTTGCTTCTCAATCGTAGACCGAAAACATCTGTTACCGACCCGGGGCCCACCAAAGGACATAACGGTCACGAGTGGGGCCCGATCGAAAGTCGTTTTGATGTCATGAGCTGCCAACGTGGCAAGGGCTGCCCCAAGGCTGTGACCCGTGATGGTGAAGCTGAGTTTCTCGTCCGGGTAGAGGTCAAGAATTCTTCGAATTTCTGACCGTAACGTGTCTTGCAAGCTCGGGAGTGTATCACTCCCCGAAGTGTAGAGGCTCAAGAACCCACTCTCCACCATCGGGGCGCCACCCTGGTCCGACGATGGGGCCATATTTTGGTCCCATGGGATCGGGGTGAGGGTGGCGCGTAGGTTTTCGAGCCACTCGAGGCATGTGGCGGTCCCACGCAAGGCGATGACCGCGTCCCGACGGCCTAGTCGGTCAATCACCGCCTTGTTGTGGCAGACTGCCACATACCCAATCCAGTTGGTCTGTGTTGATACAGGCCAGCTGGATTGGGCCCAGTCAGGAAGTTGTATTCCTGACATGGCCCGGAGATTGCAGGTTACCCGGTACCCAGTACTCGGGAACCCACACTCCTCGAAAAAGTCCCTCTTCGGGTGCTTGCACGACCCGTAAGATGGCGAGGACGGGTTGAAGTCGAATGCTTTATACGTAGCCTCGACAAACGACCCATACCGGATAATCTCGGTCCGTAGGTTGTCGTCAAGCGGGTCAAGCAGCCCGGCCCAATCTTCAACACCCATGTACTCCATCCAACGGTCGGACAACCGTGACGGGCCGTGGCCCGTTTGCGTGGGCTCGAGGAAGGATTCCCAGTGTTTTGGAGAATTATTACGTAAGTATTGTTGGGGAGTAAAGCTTACTTGTTGAGTAAAGTTGCTACTAATACAATGCGGCTTCTGTTTCACGTGCAGTGATGCGTCATTTGTTGCATGGACATTATATGACATATGAGGCTTCATGCATAGCCTCATTTTCGACCCGTTCGTCGAATTTTATTCTGATTATTGTTACCCACCTATAACACGTAATAGGTGGGTTTCGATATGCTATATTATCTCGTGTATAGATTGGTTTTCGAATTTTTTTTTTAAGTTGGTATGTAAAGTTTTTGTAGATGAAGGAATATGTGGTTTTGTTTGGAAGCCAAATGCTTAGTCTTTATATAGGTGTGGGATTTGGAGTCACCGAGTAAAAATTTGAAGAAATATGATGAAATTATGACGCGAAAGGTTGAAGTCGAAGGTTATGAGCCCGAAAGGGGAAGAAGAGAGGCCCACGGCCCACCAATAAAAAGAGCACCAAATTAAAGGGCGAGTGTTGTACTTGCTTGTATGAATGAAATTATGAAGAGATTCCCAATCATTATTTTGAGTGTGTATTCTTTTAATGGTGTTGAAAAGGTATGTATATTAGTACCCAAAAAATTGATGTTATGTAGATTGGGAATTAGGCAAAAGTGGTAGTGTCCTATGGCCGGTTATAGTTTCATTTTGATGGAATTACATTGTTTTAGTATTACGGATTGGAGTTCATTTCGCTTAACCTTTGACCAGGTTGTGTGTAATTGTGAGATAAGAGAGATTTGCTGTAACCCAAATAAAAATAAAAATATGTGTTCTGCAAGGGTAAAAAAAAACTGATTATACAAGTACAACTCGAAATAAGATTGCTAGAAATAAACAAAAATTTCACACGTATTATTCAAAATTATCTAACATGACATGCCAATACAGATTAACGGGACATTTAACACAGATACACCCCGTTAATCTGTATTGGCATGTCAATTTAGATTTTGTCGTGTTTTGTGGTCCATTTGTGGCTCAAGCAGTGTGATGTATACTAGACACATGCCAATTCAATTTCGAAAAAAAAAAATCAAAGTTAACATATTTAATATACATCACACTGCTTGGACCACCATTGGACCATAAAATAACTTCCAATCTAATTTGGAGATCTATTTGAGACCACTCTTTCTTCTTCTATAGTGTAGGCCATTACATCCTCGATCCGAATTGCTTTTGTGAGAGTCTAACATGGGACAAAGCTTAGCTTTGGAACTCCTATAGAGTTTGTATATACATTTATATTACTGTCAAATTTTTTTACCTTTTTGATATGAGTAAATCTTGTGTGAGATGGTCTCACACTAAGTTAGTGTGAAATCATCCGTCTGTATATAAATAGTGATCTCCTTTGTGATTTAAGTAGCCATTATAATTCTTTTTGTGATTGTTTTAATTTAATGTAAGATTAGAATGCTCCTGATTAAATGAGTAAATGGGTTATTTCATAAATTATGTCTAATTTAATATTTTGTGACCTTTTTAAATCACAACTTATGTGGTTAAATCATAAACTGACAAAATCACTAAAATCAATATAATGGTCACAATGAACGTTAAACGGTTCACTTCATAAACAACTAAATCCGTCTCACAATGAATTATTGTGAAACCGTCTCATATGAGACTTTGCCTTTTGATATATGTAAATATTTTAGTTGTATTGAGTTTTAGTATCTTATAGATCACTTAAATAACCGTTTTTATCTATACAATTTTTCGTGATTTACTAAAAACAAATTGTACGAGTATTCCTTAAAACTTCTCAACAATTCATGGATTTTCTAAATTGTGGCTTTTTTCTAAATTTCATGACATTTCTAGGATGATACTAAAAATGACGTAATGAAAAAAAAGCCTAATACCGGAGGGAAAAAACTCCCACAAACAAACAATAATGAAATTATTTGGCATTGCTTGAAAGTTGAAACTGGCCCACGCATTTGCCAATTTTTGTTGAGATATATGAAGTGTGTGCAAGAGTGTCGTCTCACATCCGTTGAAATAGAACTGACAACTGAGACAATTAGTTTTTTTTTTTTTTTTTTTTTTTTTTTTTTTGAAGGCAGACAATTAGTTTATAATCTACTAGGTAATAGCTTGCTCATACAATCTAATAACTAGGCTTGTGGTCACCCTGACACCCTCGCTCTGTCTAAATTTATACACCACATTTTTCTTTTCGAAATGTCCAAATTTAAACACTCCATTCAAAACTTTCTAAGTAAGGTAAGTTTTCAACACCCATTAACACTTCACTATCGCCAAAAATAATAAACAAACTACTCATTACCTTCAAAATTAATAAATAAATCAATCACTATCTTCATAAATACGGAGTAATAAACAAACTACCCACTATCTCAAACAAATACTTGTGCATATAGGAGCAGGGTGTTTAAAGGTGAAAGAAGGGAATATGTGTCATTGTTTCGGTAGGCCTGATGGTGATGTTCATGGTCCTACAAGTGGTATTATTAAATCGGACCCGAATAGCACCCAAACACGTCATAGAAATTTTACATCACCCGACACCATGAACAGTTAACTATAAATTTTGGACGTTTTATGACTGATTGTGACGTATGGGTTACATATTATTGTTATAAATTTTCTAAGTTATAACAATTTTGCCTAATTTACTAAAAGTAATATATTTTTTAAAAGTTTTCTAAAAGTACTAGTAACTTAGGAAAAAGAGGCTTTGATTTATTTTTTCTCAACTCTGATTTCTATGCAAAACTGCAAATTGTTTGTACTGAAACTAATGGAGTGAAACTAAATTAGAAAGCTTCTAGTACAAGGCGGTGCCTGCTTTGCCACGTTTGGGCGAAGGGGACGAAGGCCGTGGGTCCTGAGACTGTTGAGGGGGGTTGTCTTTCCATAACTCGGGAAAACTTAGCTTTCAACTCTCTTACTCCCTCCATTTCTTTAGAATGTTGGCATTTTCCTTTTTCGGCAATTTCGGTCATTTCTTTGCGTTTCTATTTCGGGAAAGTTTTAGGCACTTAAACTTCCCATTTTACCCTTGCTTATTCTACTAACCTACAATTAGTTTGGGCCAATTAATCTAATAAATCCAATTATAATCCAACTTAACTACCCATAATTAAATCTACAACTACCCCAACCCAACCCAAAATTATTACTCCACATTCATCCTCAACCCAACCCAATTCATCCTCCTTCCTCCCCGATATTTTTCTCTCTCCTCAAGCTCCTGATCTTGCTCCAAACCCTAGCATTCTCTCTCTTCAAAGCTCAGATCTCACCCTCTTTCTCCTCTGCGCCATGTCTGAATCCCCACTCCCATATGAAAATTGAGTTTCCGTCACCTCCATTATCGCCGCCTTCCTCTCTTCCATCGCCAAGTCCATCACCCACCAAAGATGGCTTGGTGATGGTTCCATGCTCCGATCTAACCCATCTTGTCGACAAGTTCATGGCCCCCACTGTCCCGGATTCGTGCTCGGAAGGCGATGAGGCGAAGCCACTTAGAAAAAAAGCGAGGGGGAGGAAGACGGCGATAATGGAACCCCCCACTGTCCCGGATTCCGGCGTGGACATGCGACTGGAGAAGCGAAAGAAAAGGGCGATTTGGCTACAAAACGCCAAGAAATCATTGCTAGAGTCTGGAGAAAAGAGGCCGATTGAGCAACAGAAGGAGAGGGAAAGGAAAGCACTACTTAGAATCGCCGATGTGGCGTGTTTTGCTGCATGATTGCAAGAATCCTTTCTAGTAAGTTGTACACCCCAATTTTCCAATTACACTGTTATTTGTGGTTTGATTATTTGAGTGCTGATGATGGGATCCGAATTCGGGGTTTTATTTTGTTCTATTTGGGATTGATTTAGGTGTTTCAATTTGGTTAATTGATGAATTACAAAATCAATTTTAATCTGCAAAGAATTATTTGTGCGTTTTCCTGGACTCCTTTTGCTTTTCTTGCGTTTATTTGTTTATGGATTTGAAATGCATTGGAGTTTTGTTTTCAATCTAGGCAGTGAATGTCATGGTATAGTAAAAAAAATTCTTCTGTTTTCCTAATTGTGATGTATGTTCTGAGATCATGTAAAACATATGCTTGCTGTGAAACATATCCTTGTTTATGTTTAAATCTGTTCTTGGTAGTATTACAGTTGGGTTTCAATCTGATGCTTGTTTTCGGCTAATTAGTATATGTGGTCATATACATGTTCTATGGACTTGGTTTTAAACTTGGTGGCTGCTTGTTTTGCGTATTAGAATGCACAACTGGGCTTTTGTCAAGGTCTTCCTATCTGCATTGCATGGTTTGTGTCAAATGTGTCCTGGCGGGAACTTTAATTGGGAGATTAGACTCTTCTGCATTCATATTTTGTGCTGCTCATGAACTAGAATTGTTTGGTGTTGGCTAGTCTCACTTCTAGCTTGTTCTTGTTAGCTGTGGTGCATGTTAGACCCATCGCCTAGGCGAGCAGATCCTCTGTCAGCTTGGTGTTCTGCCTCTATCATGCCCGGATTAATTGAATGAACTTCCTTATTTATGTGAATACCTCAAAATACCACGTTCTGATCCCTGCTATGTTTGAATATAGTTAATTGATGAATTATTAAATCAAATGAGTCTTTCAATTTGTTTAACTGATGAATTACAAAATCAATTTAGTGTTTCAATTTGGTCAATTGATGAATTATTAAATCGAATTAGTGCTTCAATTTGGTTCAATTGTCGTGTTTCTTATCTTTTGGGATCAGTATGTTATGATTGAAACAATTCCCTTTTTTTCTCAAATACATGTACCAAGACTTCTGTCACAGAGCTTCTTAGAATGTGGTTTTTGAAGATGATGACAGTATTTCAATATGATGTGGGCCTTCTTGGTGTAGTACTAGGTAGTTGACTGTACATGCTTATTGACTATTGTGCTCATCGCAAGCTTCATATGCCATTGTTGCGCGTTTGTGCTAGTCACTTGAATATGTTCTTTGTAATGTAAATTTTAATACTCCGTATAACTTAAGGCTCGCATAATAAGTAAACGGAAGTAACTTGGTAAATTGATGAATTATTAAATCGAATTAGTGATTGATTATTGTATTCTGTATGTAATGCTTGGTCGATGAAATTTTCATGACATTTCTCATTTTTATCTGCATTTCCTTATCTAGTAAATGAAATAGGTGTCTGATTGATTCTATTATGGTGTGTGTGGTAGGTTGGTTGAGTGGCTAGTGGCTAGTGGTTATGGGGTGATATGATGAATTGTGCCTTTTAATTAGAGGTTGTGATTTAGTTGAAGAGGCTATAGGTTAGTTGTCACCCTAAGGTATTGTGGAGGTATGTAATGCCACCCATATGCCCTGGTTAGGAGGCACTAGCCTTGTGTATTCCTAAATCATAATCTCTAGGTAGCTCAATGATGATAGGCCATGTCAAGATTGATCTGAGAGCTGCCTTTTTTTTTCCAAAATAAAACTTATTAAATTCGGTAATGACATAAAACTAGGATGCAATGGTTTTCCAAAGGGATAAACATCATTTGTTGTACACAAAAGTTTGCAAAATATTAGCCGTAGTTTGAACCATGTTCATGCCTGCTAACTTCAAAAACTTGATCATCTTTCAAACTTGCTTGAGTTACCTTTACTGCATTGTTGTGGCTTGTGGTCTGACTTTAAGTTTGCTGGCTCTTGTTGGGTCTGCAGCTGGACTTGTTGCTGATGTTGCTCTTTTTTTGCCTTTTGCTTGTTGTGCTGCTTGAGCTTTAGCTGTTTTTGCCGCTTGTATTGCTTGAGTTTTTACCAGTTTTGCAGCTTCTGTTGCTTTTTCTCTTACTGCTTTTGCTGCCCGAGCAGCTTCAATTTTTGCAGCTTTTGCTGCCGCTTTTGCTTTTGCTGCTTCAGCAACTTTGAGTGCTTTTGCTATTGCTGCTGTAGAAGCTTCGACAGCTTTTTTGGCTGCTGTTGCTTCTGCTTCTGCAACTTTTTTGGCTGCTGCAGCCTCTGCTTCTGCAACTTTTTTGGCTGCTGCAGCCTCCTCTTTGCCCCTTTTCACTGCTTTCTGATGTTCAACCTCCTGTATTGACTCGACTAGTAACTCTT
>JBBYHQ010312662.1:0-16961 GCA_038382645.1 Spergularia azorica | reverse complement strand
ACATTAAGTGTGCAGCAGAGGGATACATTTGATTTCATGAAAATAAACTAAGTACAAGAATCCTAAAAACATGATATAAAAGACATTACAAGAAATAACTCAGTTACATGAAAAGAAACTAAGTAGTAAGACTTGAAAGACTTGGATCGTCACACATTACATAAACTTACCTATCCTAAATTAAACAACTAAATGCATAAATTAGCAAACATTCTCACATAATATCCAGACCACAAACCACAAACAAATAACCACTAACATACTGATCTAGTTAATTATTAGGAATCACTAGAGTACTGGTTGAGTTGATGTTCTCCGGACGAAATGCGTGGATTGATGGAATCCCATTCAACACCCTTCCTACTTGCCACACCATATTTAAGGGGCTATTAGTGAAGGCACCTTCCAAATGACCAAATATTGTAATTTCTCTCCTGTTGAATTCGGCTCGGAGCTGGTGTACGGGAAAGGAAAGCTTCTCGGGCACGATCCGGTCGTAGGTGCTTACATTGTAAGTCTTAGCCACAATCGAACCCCTATCTGATATATAAGCAAGCAAGGCTTGAGTGCCGGGCATGTATTTGCCGGTTGGGTTAATACCCCATGCAACCCAACCCTGTGGGAAGTCAGTGGGAGGAGGCGCTGTAAATGCCACGGATAGTGTCATTGTGGAGATGTTATACGAGTAATGGAGTGTGGCAGAAAGAGTTGGAAGCTGAATGCAAGTATGAAATGAGGATGAAAGCTCATTGGTGCTGCATGTTGCAGCCAAAGCAAGTGTTGGCATGAGAAAAAAGGAAACAGAGGATTACAAGAGAAGCCATCTTAAGGTAGAAATCAACTTAGTAATGAGCAATGTTTTAAAAACAGGACCGGACGTCGAACCAGTAGCCTCGGGGGTTCGATGGGTCAAGAGGTTCGACCGATTCAACCGGATCAAAAAACCGGATGACGTCATAATAATAAAAATATAAAATAATTAAATTTTTGCCAAAAATATTAAAATACATACAAAAAGAACCAAAATCGGGTTGAACCGGCCGGTTCTTGGCCGAGTTTGGTAAATTAACCGAGGTTTTGGTCCGGTCAATCCGGTTTTGACCGGGTTTGACCACCCCCGGTTTTCTGACCTAATCGGACCGGACCACTGACCTGTTCCCGGTTGAATCGGTTCAACCGGCCGGTCCGGTCCGGTTTTTAAAACATTGGAAATGAGTTAAAGGTGTTGATGAGTTTAATTTTTTGAGAATTCAACCCAAAATATGGATGTGAATGGAGTTTAAAATGGGGTTTTAAAGCGAGAAGTTGGTTTGGTGAACATTATTTAAGTATGTTCATTAATTTTTGTTTTTATTTGCTATACTCTATTTGGGATGAAAATTGATATATTGAAATTGAACCTCTAAATTGTAATAATGCCATTTTGACTTTTGGGCAACATTTTTTTAGGCACTTGTTGATGTTGATTTTGTTCCATGTAATTATTATTAATGTGTCATATCATGGCACTATTGTGAGTAAGTACGTAAATGAAACTCGTAATTCAAAATTTGTTTGTTGTTTCTCGTACTATGTCCCTTGTATAAGATTGCGACACCGATTTTCTGAATACATAAGTCATTTTCCGAAATTTTAGAGGAGTCGAAACCACGATAGATGAAGATAGAGTGATCGAGGTACTCAAATAACTCAACTCAACATTGTTAAAATATGTGACTCTTTCCAAGCTTTCATGGCATTCATTTCTCTGAATTCAGAACATGTGAAGCCTCAGGCCCAAGTTAAAGCTGGATGTTGAAATTTCTTGTTTAGGTGATTTCTTCTTTTACTCCATATGTGATGTAGCCCTCAGGCCCAAATAGAGAATATTGTAGTCTGTAACATTGCAGTATATGAGGAAGTAAAGAAATGACAGTAAAGAAGTGAATAAGATTGCATTAAACAAGCAGGAAAAGTCTTCATACAGTCGTAAACCATAGGTCAGCATTTGATGTATATATTAGAGGAGGCGTAGGATGGACCACTGATCAGAAGAGTTGGCATAAACCTGGTAGCGAACAAAATGTAGCAGTAGTACTACCATAAAACGTACGTTAACCGTAACGTAAGGAGGTCATCCTAACCTGTATTTTTTGTATGAAATTATTTGTCCTCCCATCCTCGCACTACCCTCGTTGATTACGAAATTATCTGTCCTCCCATCCTCGCACTACCCTCGTTGATTACGCATCGAGAACGTGTAAAACTCAAAACTCAAAAGACTTATTTTGTTAGTAGGAAGGTAAATTGTTCTTGAAGATAAACCTTATCAACAGGAAAGAAAATCGAAACCATGTTAGAGACGACTGGATGTCTGGATTTAGGCATTGGCAATGTTATAACAAGGAGTTTAAGGACAAGAGCCAAAAGCAAACGAGACTAATTTTGAAAACAAATATTGCAATCAATATTACTACCAATTTTTCAATCAAACATATATGCTAATTTAAGCCTATAATTTTACACAGTTGCACTTGCTTTGGCGAACAAGTGGAGACTATAGAGTGAGGATTATCATGTTTCGAGTTAAAATGTCGACTCTCAGGGTGGCCGCTTCTCAATTCATGAACTTCTTGCAGGAAGAGAATCTAAGTCCAAGATATCTGATAACGCGCCAGACCGTAATGTCTCCACATCTGGTACATCATAACTTGCACGATTAGCCCATAAACCAGGACAAGAACCAGATATGTCAGTGCTGAGATCGAAACCCATACTCCACACCTCCTCCTCCTTGATTATATTCTCAATGCCAGGGCAGGAGAGGTCAGGGAATGTTCTCTCTTTCGACAACTCCTCTGGATATGAGACCAGGTACTCAGGAAGGGATTCTAGTTGAGGTACCATTAACTGTTTTCCACGGTTACTCGAATCTCTAAGTCCAGAACTTGAGGTACCAGCCCTAATTGGTCCTGGGACCTCTGTGAGCTCCCCCGGTACTACTAATTCATCTAATGGAACATCCTCGACTCCAAAAGGAATGCTTTCTGTACCAAAATCCTCATTTTCCACCACATCTTCTAAGAGACATTCTGCTATACATGCTCCTGAAAAATCAGACTCGGAAAAATCAGGCCTGAACCTCATGACTTGTTTCTGCGCAGAGGCATCAGAAGTGCCTGCTCCTTGATGTTTCTGCTTCAGAAACTTCCTCCTGCCTTTCGGAGAACCTAAAGCCCTCCGCTCTTTCATTTGCTTAAGACGGTCCATAAATGCCGGGTTCTGAAGCGCCTTAGCCAAGAATGACACCATCTGTTTCTGTCTTTGCTCTGAAGCCTGGAGTCTATCCTTCACCCTTTCCATCCTCTCTGTTGTTCCTCGCTGGTGTTGCTGAAGTTCTATAACCTCTTGCATCATCGCACTCCTCTCTTCTCGTAACCTCTCTATCTCACTTCCTATTATTCCAGGTTTTGCTGTTTCAGAACACGGCCCTCCATAAGAGGCATTCTGCTGTGCCCCCTGAGGTGACTTGCGCCTGTGAATGTTCTTCAACAGCTGTCTCCTTCCGCGCAAAAAGCCCTCATTAGCGAACTCCCACTTGTCAGGATCAACCTTGCGAAATCCCTGAATGTGATAATCAAATCAGTCCACAATCAACAAACTCAAATGACAACTTAACAAATGAAATTCAGAAGCAAATGTCAAGAAGTTTATCAGATTAACCAAAATCATCAAACCAAAACAATCACGGATTGCACAGTAAACATACAGAACCAAAAGCTCAGAATGAAACATCAGCAGAACCTGATCCGCAGATTATTCGACTCGTAACAGTACCTGACATATCATCAGAACCTTATATTTTACAGTACATACAGTACAGGTAACTGGAGTGCAGACTGCAGACTGTCTCAGAACAGAAGTTAAGCAAAAATTTTAACTAATCACCCTACATATTAACCCACAGAAGAATGCACAGAGACATATTTGTCAGTAAAAAATCTGAAAAAATACTAACTGAGCCTGAAATTCTACCTGTTAATTGGTGAAAGTCCGCACTCCAGCTAACAATCAAACCAGAAATTCATTCTTTTATCGACAAACCCGAAGAACAGCACGGCCTACTACGATCCATACCATCGCAGAAGCATCCCTTCTTCTTTACACAATTACAAACTAAGATACAAATGCCACACAAAACCCCAAATTCCCTCCTTTACATTATGTAAGTATTTACAGCAGAACAGTCTTACACCAAGTTAACCCCTTTTACAAGTTTACAACGAAAATTACAACTGTTGGTAAAAAAAAAAAAAATACAACGGAATTGAGGAGTAATCACGATCAAACAAAAACATGATCACAGAATTACCGAGAACATACACAGTAAAAAAAATGTGGAGGAGGGCCATTTTTAACTTCTTTTTTACTTTTTTTTACTATGGCAGCCAAAATGAAAAGCAGAGTAATAAATTACCCACATAAGTGTTAAGCTGACGAACAAAACTGGAAAAATTATTGTGCTTGAAATTGCGAGGTAAGATAAGGCGGGAGAACTCCACAGGATCCCAAACAACAAAGCTTTCTCCTCGGGTGCTCCAAGAGATAATCGGGTCAATTGTCGGGTCATCAACCAAATCATAAGTTTTGGACAAGAAGGGTGGCACTTGAATCCCCTGCAAACACTCCAGTGGTTGTGGCAGCGGCACCTCGTCGAAACTTGCCGCCATGTTTGAAAAAGGGTCAATCGGAAACGGGTCAGGGAATGAAGTAGGCGGGTCGACGAAAGGTGGGTTTTTTAGAGGATCCATTGAAGAAGTGTAAATGGAGGAAATGATGGGGAGTGAAAGGTGTATATATAGGTGAGCATTGAGACTTGCTGAGTAAGTTACCTCTGCAAAAATATCTGGGGTGTTTAAGGCGGTGGAAGCTCATCTTCTCTGAATCTTCAATTTTTCCATCAACTTTTTAAAAATATTTATAAAAAAAAAAAAAGATTTGATTGGTGGATTGTGAGTAGAAAGGGGATAAGATATTTTGGAGAGGGGTTGTTAATGGTGATTGGAGAAGATTTGGTGGGGCCAGAAAGATGAAGGTAAGAAACGTGACCAATAAGATTTTAAAGATGGGTGAATATGTTGGACTTAAACAGGGGATTTGGGGAAGAAGATGACTGAGACTCACTGAGTCACTGTTGTTTAACCGACTTTGTGCCACTCTGGACTGTGGGACAGCGGTGAGGTCACTGCACAGTTGATGCTCACTTCAGTCATATTTGGAGTGCTCTCTCACTGGAAAAATGTAGAAATAACGCTGTCAATAGTATAAGGTTAGTCAGTCGACCCATAAGTGTTTGGTTGAGTAACGAAACTAGGTTTTTAAGTAGGGATCTTGATTCCGAACTTTGAGAATGCAGAAATGTTCACAACTCGAGACTAAGATGATAGCATCATTGCCCCTGATAATTTTGTTAGTCTTGAAACCAGACTAGACGGAATGGCAGTAAGGGCGTAACAACTAACAACCTCAACGGACAACACTCTAAAATGTGGTTCCAATGACATTTTGCAAAAAAAGTAAAAAGTTGGAAAGGGAGAGATGGAGGGCGAAATCCTATGGGAAGATATGCACATTTCATTCTCATTTCCAGAAACACAAATCTTTAACAAGGCTTCCGGTTACAATTAAATACAAAAAAAATGAACACAATGTGATTTTTATAATAATTAATATACTACAACACTATTTTGCATTCATATTGATAACCTAGTATGAGTATTGAAGCCTCAGTGAAAATTTCAATTCTCGATTTGCCGAGATAACAGAGATGTACAGCATTTGATCCTGCACCAACAAACACCAACAAAGACTGTCTGAGGACGCAACAAGCTCAATCTTCAGATAAATGGATACAAGTCATAAGCATAGAATAAAATTCCACTAGGAAACCACATAAAGTAACCCAAATTGGACCTACAGGTTAAAGATCAATAGAAATTTCTGTGAGGGAGAAACAAGACAACAAAACATGCAACGGAAAAGAGGGAGATGGATCTATGGATGGAAACGGGAGATGGCTGCAAATATTGGAGTGGAAAAATGGAACTTTTATGGTAAACAAGAGTTTAGAGAGGGAGAGGAATAAAAATATAAAGAATGAATCGTCCGATGCACTGTTAGGCAGCTCCACAATTAGGCGAAACAAGCTAGAGGTGGCAGCTTGAAGCTTTCCCTTCTAAAATACAAACTTACACGGTCCCTTCTCTTGTAAAATCGAAAGAGTTTCTGCATTTTACTTATTTGACCTAATTTCAGCTCTTGGGCGCAAGAAGCTTGGCCAAATCACTTACTGAGTCATTGTTCCAAGACATTGCTACTGCCCCTCAATGTTGAATGGCAATAAACTCCGTGCGATTTCAGTGTCCAGGTTTGCACAGTAAAAAATCTAGACAGAGTAACCAATGAGCAAAGAAGCGGGAGCGACACGGCACGTGAGACTTCTGGATAAACAACTAATCACCAGTACTACAGCTGGAGAAAAACGAGAGTCCCCCCCCCCACATACGCCGAACACCTGTTGTCCTACTTTTGTTTCCAGGGATAGACATATTTTGAAATTCACAGAGCTCAAGAGAAGTCAAGTGAAAGGAGTTTCCAGATCACTCTGATTCCCATGTCACCAAATATATAGGTTAAGAGAATCCTGGTGATAAGATATAGGCCTGTCTTAAGAAGTTGCATTGTCTAATATAAGAGAAAAGGCTGCTAAGAAAAATAAAATGATAGTGGAATTAAAGACACACTGACCTGAAGTTGTTGGAAGAACTCAAACCCTTCCAGCGATTACATCAGGAAAAGAATCAACCAATGCGAACGAAAATTAGCAAAACGCATCCACCATAGTTTTATGCGACAAGATGAGTATCTCCACTAATTGATTGGGGCTCAGGAGGTCTAAGCAGTGCCCTCAGTGTATCCATAATGTTGGCAAAGGAAGGACGCTTCCACGGCTCACTACAGACGGCACAAAAGCAGATCAGTAACACGAAAAAAAGTTGACAACTCGTGCATATTTGAAAATTTGGATTTCAACGCACTTTAACCAGCAAGCCTCGATAAGGGCAGCTACTTGAGGATTAACATCGCGAGGAATTTCGAGTCTCTTGCACTTGAAACCAACTGCCGCAACAACCTAAAGAAGGATAAACCAAACTTTTATTACCACAACAGAGAAAATTTCTAGCCAGATAATGAATGAAATGACCGATAGCTAGCAACCATGTATCTGCAGGTTCAGTAGTACTCCTGAGAGGCTGAAACTCACAATATCCACTACTACTTAAATATCCATGAAGCCGTCAGCTAGACAGGCTTTCAGGATACACCATTTACCAATATTTCAACAAAAAGGGGAGGGGGGTTAACATGTAACATTTCAAGATGTGTAATTGACACCTCAAGGACAAAACTACAACGACAAATCAAAGCAGGCCCAAGCTTCAAGAAGCTTGACCATTGTAGAGCGAGAACTCCAACTTTTTCAGATTAGCTTATGATGTGCCAAGAGAATGGCTCCAGATGAGATAAGACCAATTTTGACATCCAAAAACAAGATACTCCATATCTTGTCATTCGGTTACACGTTCAGCCATCAGCCTCACTATTAGACCCAGAACCAAAGTGACGCCAATGAACCAGCTTTTGGTGCCGGAGCAAAAAATCTTAGATGGCCAGTTTTATAATACTACTGATCTCCCAGTGTCTACAAACACTAATCATCAAATAAAGAGCAACAATCTAAAACATGCATAATCTTTGGGACAAACTTTGCCAACGTCACAATATGAGGATAAGAAAATGCAGATATTTATAGATAACGGACAAACCTGGGCAGGATTTAAGTTGTTCCATGGTTGTTGCAATGTTGCAAGCTCCCATAATATAACACCAAAGCTATATACATCTGATTTTTCATTTGATGGCTCATCACGAAGAACTTCAGGGGCCATCCACTCAGGCTGTCGATTCATTATTGTGATCCACAAGTTATTGGTTAATGATTATAAGTAAAACAATAACACTACTGGAAAATAAATGTACCTACGCTCAAATTTCATAATTTATATGACCTCGGAATAAAATTTTAAAAAAAAATTATAATAAAACTAAGAATAAATAACATAATTTATAGCAAGACTTACAGTTCCAGCTGCTGACTTGGATGACAAGAATGTATTAGCCTTTAGACGTGAAAGCCCAAAATCACAGACCTAAAATAATTAGAGTACAGTATCAGAGTAAAAGTAGTGAGAAAATTGAGATGTTAAAAGAACATCAAATGAAGGAGTATACAGAATTAGAAACGATATTGCACAATTGACAACAAAGATAAATAAAACTACCATTACCTTCACAGTGTACTTCTTATCTACCAAGAGATTGGGAGACTTCAGATCTCGGTGAACAATAGGCGGATTACGCTTATGAAGATAATTCATTCCTTTGGCCTGCATAACACAATGTAATATATAACAAACCAAATAAAGATTCTATTAGAGAAAAAAGATACTATTCATTTCTTTGTTGTAATAAGGGTTTTTGTTGGAAACTATCTCCCATATACAAACTTTTCCAAAAATTACTATCTTTTATGATTCTTTTTACATCTTTTTTTTGGCAAAAAACTACCTCTCAAGCTGCTTGTCTTGCAAAAGACTACCAATTGAAAGTTTCAGGTATCATTCCTGCCAAGTCACACATGCACGGCATGCAGGGTATGTACTTGCTTATTATTATAATATTACCTTCTCCTTCCTTGATCTTATCTTCTCCCCAGTTGACCAACCTAATTCTCCAAATTAAGATGATCTTTCCTGAGATGGGCGAAACTGAGGGCAATTGGGAGCATATGACTCACATTTGGTGGATTTAACGGGAAAGACAGCGGATTTGATTGAGTTGGGTAAGGGAATAGCTTAGAATGTGGTTTCAGTGTTTCACGAATTGCACTGTAGTAAGGGAATTATATGCCACAAAAAAGGGCCATGAAAACCAAATAAGGAATTCAGTTGTAGCGTTCAGCTTTATTTATCAGATATACCCTCCATCTACTGACCAGAACGTAAAAAGAGAACCGCACTCCGGACAAGAGGGGATACAGGAACATACCACGTCATAAGCCATACTTAAACGTCGCCTCTCATCCAGGGCCTCTCTGCCACCAGATTTATGCAAAAGCCTGTACAAACTTCCCCTGCAGTCAAGCCAAAACACCATTAACTTCAACGGAATACATAAAACAATGAACAAGAGTTTAAAGCATGATATCCAACTAGTCCAAGGAAAGGAACCTGCATAGATATTCGGTTACGATAGCCAGATTAGGCGGTTCAGTAACAGCCCCCATAAAGAGAACAATATTTGGATGCCGTAAGCGTTTCATTATTGCAACCTAATCAACAGGGCTTTATTAGATGTATACTACAAGAAAGAGAAGCAAAGACATTATTATAATGTTTCAAAAGAACAGCAATCTCGTGCTTGATGCTCACCTCCCTCACGAATTCCTTGCAGCGCTCCGGATGGAAATCTTGTTCCATGAGGATTTTGACTGCAACCTCCTACAAGATGAATCAATAAGCATCAGAAGAGTTTGAGGGGTTAAGGAAGAGACAATCATTTTAGAAAGGAAGTTTAAACAGTCCTAAATCTAATGTAGATAAAATTTGAGGAAATGTTGAGCAAAGACAAGAGAGCTTCCTTCCCCCATCACAGAAGGCATTTAGACAGAAGAACGGCTTCTAACTTACAGTAACCCATTCATGACCATAATAATATTCTAAACAAAGGGAGAGATGCTTTAGCGAGAGATTTTTATGCATTGTTCTTCAAGGTAAACCACTGTGATCACCACGAGTATTACATACAATATGAGCCTCGCTACTCTACAGGTTTGTCATCTACAAGTAGAAAACTCTATAGTTCCTACAACTTTGCAACAGATTTTAAGCACTAAACAATAAACACAACTTAAATGCTGAACTTAACCTCTTGACGTGACATGCACCACTAGAGAGCCAATAAGGGTTAAAGCACCACCTTTTTAATACAACCTATAACTGGAAGGTGGTTGACTTTAGAAAAAATGTGGGACTAGAATGGCGTATGAAAGATTGTTAACAGCCTAAATATATGCTGCTATAGATTGTGGAGTGAACATGTAACAATAGACTGTGAGCAGAACACATGCACATCCATGGAGCTTGCTGCAAGCCTCAGTTATGTGACTTCCCAACAATATATACTAGCTAATACACTCAAAACTCAAAAGAAAGCACAACAGAGGCACAAAATTGAACGAAGGGTTTGAGCTGCAGTTGCATCACTGAAACAGCCATCAAGTTATAAATAATTAAGACATCAACCAACTTCCAGATGACAAAATACGAAACCAAATTTTACACACTGTTTTTGGAATAATTTTCTTTCTAAATGAGGTGAATTTTTGGCTTCCAAATAAATGATAGAAATAGTTGGGTAAAACTTACAAAACTACGCTAGATTCGTATCAGATAAAACTTTAAGAAAGCTTCTAAAAACAATAAAGAAAATTCAAGAAGAATATGAGAATCAGACATACACAACCTCTCTCCCCCAATACCATCGACGATCCAATTCATACTCAACCAAAACTGAGACGGTGCCCTACTACTTGATAATGCAGAGAGTTTACAGAGCCATTTTTTATTTACACCATTACATCACAAAACCAAAGAACAACAAACATTTGGTTCCATCAGAAACGGACAGAATCACACAAGATATTTGACTTCTTTTGACCATGTAAATACTAAATACTGTTTGGCAAGATACTAGAGGCCCATCCAAGTGCTCAGCTATTGAGAATGACATATTAGGAAAAAGCTGTTTAAGACCAAAAGTCCACAAAATGGGACAACCAATCACCGTTTTATAGTTATTGGAGATGGACCTTTCAGAAATAAAACAAGTGAGAAGAATTATTTATTACAGTCTATGTAACAAACCACAAATCATAGCAAATACCAGGTAGCAGATAAGAGTTGCGATTCTCACCGAACGGTACCATTCAGCACGATGCACAGTTCCGAAAGAACCTGGGTGTTCCAATTAAAGAATGCAGATCAGATTCCAAAATTCCAAATACCACAAAGCAGTATGCTTGACAGTGTAAAGGTATGGCCGAAAACACATAATACACTGAATAAGAATGTAGTCACCAACTCACTAAAACAAAAAACATGAAATCTTAGAGGAAATAGAAAGTCCCAAAACATGACATTTTAAAAGAAATATACCTGCCCCAATCCTGTCTCGTACGACAAGATCACTCCACGAAATTATCAGATCATCCATGTCAAGGGATGCATCGCTTACCGCTCTGCTTGAAGCTAAACTAGCCTCGAACCTAGAAGTTCTTGTTGAATTTATAGCTGAATCAGAATACTGTTGGGTCCCTATTTGTGCACTAGGAGGAATAAACCTTGATGGGTGAGGTGACCGTCCAATATTTTGTGCAGGAGATTCAGAAAACTGGGGTTCCCTGTCATGACCAGCTACCTGAGAAGTTTCTCGGTCATTCATTAAACTCGGAATGGGATTCCTTCCGTCAGGAAGCTTCCTGCTGAATTGCTTAAGATAGATAGCATCCCCCACATCTTGCTCATTCAGACCAGCACCTGATACAAAAGTTCCATGTCATATAAGATGTGTGTGTATTCACACGTCATATAGTAGCCAATTTAACAGGGCAACATTGAAGTTAGGCTTATGGTTATCACAAATTCAGGTCTCCAGTAGGGCACTACAGAGAGGATAATTTCCGATCTGACCCCACCGGCTTCTGCAAGCGCCTGACTGATTGATCATGGACTGGTTGAGCCGAAAAGAGTGGCTCAGTGAGGTACTCCCTTATCTTTAGATGAAAGACTACATATGCGTAAAGCATAGTAATTTATTTTATTTTAATTTGCTTGACAGTTGGTGACAGGTGTCTCAGTCATTGTATGTAGGCATGCAGCTTATAGCCCGATATCCATACAGCTCTTTTTTCTTTGCTTACAAGTGTGGTAATGGTATCCAGCCAGCTCTTATCATATAGGGATGGAGAGAGAGACCATCCAAACTAAAGACTGCTTTTATCAGCAGCAACTGCAAGAGCTTTCTGAATGCCGGGCTATAAGCTACATACAATGACTGAGTTACCTATCACCACCTAAAAATAATAAACTACTTTTGCTGCTTATTTCTTGACCTTTTCTAAGAAGAGAAAAAAAAACATCAGAAGACCACTATTTGGCAAGGTTTGAACTTCTTTCTGGGGACTTGGCCCGTTGGGATATGAGTTGACAAAATAACCCATCTAAATTAATTGAAAAGACGTCCAGAAAATGGACAGGTACTGCACATCAGAGACCCTACTGAAGAATCATCCATCACTAACCACAAAGCATTCAGCCAAAGAAGCGGTTTGAATAGGTTTAGAAACAAACTGTTCTCCATAGAAGTATTCAACATTAGTGTTAACTATAAGCATATCTCAGGGATGTTAACAAAACACAAAAGGTATAGATGATAAGGATGAAAACGTATAGAAAATAGATGCAGGTTTTAGTCACGAAACTAGATTCTCAATAAAAACATAAAATAAAATAAAGGGAAGTCCACATCCATAACATGTAAGACCGAAAAACAGACTAAGCTATTGCAAGTCTTGCAAAAGGTCAAACAAATCACCTTGAGAAGGGCTGTCAAATACAAGATTAAGAGACTGACAATCCGAAAAATACTGCTTAGCCAGTGACCTGAAATCAATGGCAGGTTCAACTGATCTAAATCGTGGATATCGCAACGGTGAAGAAATTGAGATGGAAGATGGACCATTGAGCAAGGAATCAGGCTCACATAAGCAACCTTGCTGCCCAACCAGATCAACCAAATACTCCCTGAAATAATTAAGAAAAAAGCAAAATCATACAAGGAATTACAGCTTTAAAAAGTTAAAAAAGAAGAAGCCTGCGGCCAGTAATACAAGTATCCAATGTTTATAAGGATTTCCACTTCATATAATAAAGACAAAGAGTCACTATTATTTGGCTTTCTAATCTGGTGAAATAAAACGAAATGGCTCGCCAGAATAAGCACACAGAAAGAGCAAATAGACCAAACCAAACTACAAAAACGATACCTTGTGTAATAGAAGTCACCAGATGCAATGCACAACGCAATTTTGAATTTTGAGCATCTAGAAAAAAGCCTCTATCCATGTTTTCAGCATAGAGATAAGACTGTCTACATCCAACTCCCCCTTACTGTATAGGTGGAGCCTTTAAAGCATTTCAATAATGTTGTATTTAATCGCTAGAAGAGAGTTTATCAAGGCTCAGAGCAAAACTAACATAAGATTGTATATTTAAACCTGGGCATTGTACCAGTTTCAGCAGTCCAACTCACTCAAATTTGGTATAAAACTTCTAAAATGCTGAATTCTAACTCAAGCAAGCAAGATTGCATCAGGGGTAGACCCAGCCATAAGACCGCTACAAGTTATTAGTAGAATGTTTGAAGAATTAATGTGCGTACCTGTCCAACCCAAACCTTACAAGACAAGAGGTAGCATCGTTTCTATTGCAATATTTACAACCCTTGGCAATTCGACAGGGTAACTCAATTGCATCAGCAAGGACCTGCAACCAATGATCGGACAAATACCCTATCAGAAGTGGGGCTTTTCACCAATATAAACTTCATATTACATGACAATACAACAAAACAGCTCAAAGGGTTCCACATCAATTTTTAGGTTTAGGCCAATATCATGCAAGTAAGACCATGGCCTTGGTCGCTTTGCCTCTATCCCCCAACCCGAAGCAAAGCCCCAGGGCTATAAACCTATTGAGAAAGGGAAAGGAAGAACATCCAAAAAGCTTTCACGAGGTAAATTGTGACAACTTCATTGAAACAGTACTACAATACTACTACTACCACCACCACTACTACTACACAAAGTCAATTTGACAATGATAACATACTTTGAATAGCAAAGCCCGATGTCTGCAGAGGCCAACGGATAAGCTGCCAAGGGGAAGCACGACAGATCTTAAGCAATCTTTGAGACCCATACTAAACTCCTCCCAGATGGGAATTAAGTCCTCCTCCCTGGTTGAAGCTGCACCCCTTGAGAGGGGACCAAATTGATGTCAGAGAAAAAATGACACAAAATGTGAACATAAAAGAACACCTCCTATGAACAAAAGACCATACTGGGACTCACTTCAAACGATTCCACACCAAGTTTGCTAACTGCTCAACAACATCCTCAGAGGTAACGCACTTAGAGGATATATCAAGTGCTCTGGTTTGCAATTCTTTCAATTTGGCATCACTACGGCGATCAATCAAAACTACCTCAAGCGAAGCCTCATTTATTGGGTCAACTGATTTGAGAGTCTCAATAGAAGGAATGCGGCCAGTTTCTTGTAAATCAGCACACATGGTCCATACATAAGGATCCATCCCATGTATCAGATAAAAACCATCAGGGATTTTGTCAAAGTAAGAAAGGCAACCATTCACCTGGCAAAAAAAATTCAAATTAACAACAGTTAAGAAAACCATGCAAAAGACGAGATTCAAAACGAATTAGAAATGAAGATTAGCTAAACAAATAAATAAAAGAAATGACACAGCCACGCGGGCATAAGATGTGCTCAAAACTATGCCCAGACCTAACTATAAAGGCACCAAACAGAACATACATTACAGGAGCTTGCAAGGTTAAACATAAGTATCTATCAAACATTGTGGTACATTCAAAACCTAACAAGGATGCTTCTAGAGTAGCTAATTCTTCGGCAACAATATGCCAGACATCAAGTAGAGCCAAACATGTTCTACAGTCCAGGGGACTAAGAGCTTATATCAATTCACCCACGAATCTTCGACTATAGGACAGACGGACACGGATCATTTACAGTTTAAGGTTGCATACTTTTTAACTCAATCACTCATCTTAACCAAATAAAACACAAGCCATCACGCCCTCAGCATCTTGAAACCTCAACGAGTAAAAAATTGGGCAACTCGGTGCACATTGGCGTCCCCACAAAGAGAGGGTCCGGGGAAGGGTCCCACCACAAGGGAGTATAGGGGGCAAGCCTTCCCTTGTCGTTTTTTGGACAAGAGGCTGCTTCCAGAATTTAAACCCAGGACCTATCAATTACACAGCTGCAAATAGAATAATAGATACAAAAATCCACAAAACAGAGGAAGCCCACTGCCTAAGTCTAAACATCAACAACAACAATGACGACAACAACAACCAAGCCTTAGTCGAGTTTTATAGGAGCACAAGAGACTTGGGGGCAACAAATGATTTAAGGTTGGTTATCATGAATCGTCATCTAAAACCGCCACACATAAGCACTATAAACAAAAACAAAAAATGAGCCTACTTACCCCTTCTCCTAACCAATTGACCATGTACAAGAAAAAAATTATCAGATCATACTCCATGACTAAAAGGAACTTACTAACCTCGTCCCTAACCATACAGCTATACGAGTCAAGTTATGATGTAAAAAGTAAATAACAGCACACGGCAGCAGAATTTAAACAGCCTTCCACGCTATCTCTCCACTGGTCCAACCCGACAATAACCCCGCCTCTACAGAAATGAAGATAATCACCACCATTACACCAAGACCGAGCTTCAACCGCGATCAAACAGACGATAATTACCCTAATTCCTCGCTAATTGACCACCTCCACGCTTTAATTTCGGTCGCATTTACAATGAAACGGCACAAACAACAGAAATTTTGTATAACCAGGGCAACAAGGGGAGAGCTCATATCGTTGCGAAATAATAGAAATGCATAACAAAACCACAAAGGAGAGCTAAGACATTTACCCAAAACCGATGAGAAATCGACTCGGCCGACCCCGACGAGGTTAACCGAGACGACGAATCCTCCGGCGTCGGATCCAAGAAATTAGGATCATCCGCACAAGCAGCTTCAGAAGAAAGCCTCACCGCCAACGCCAATTGCAGCTGGTAACTCTCCTCCGTCTGCTGCGCCCAGCTTTTCGACGAAGTAAACGAACCACCACCACCGTCAATCCTCATCCTCGAATCCACAACTCCACCACCACCGCCGCCACCTCCGCCGCCGCCTACATCTTGCAAGTAGCTATACCCGTCGTGATCACTCGGCGGCACCGAGATCGACGGCACATAATAATCGCCGGAAAGCGAACTCTCTCCGAAACTACTCCCGCTACTCTGCCTCTGCAACGCGAACACGTTTCCGACCCGATTAGCCGTACTCCGGTGGTCCGGATCCCAATCAACGCCGCCGTTTCGTTCCCCTCCACCACCACCACCGCCGCCGCCGCCACCGCCAGAATACTTCGGCGGCGTTTGATGATCGTCAACTTGACTTAGAAGCGTATAATTTGATCTTCTACCAGGCATTTCCATGGAAAATCTTACCTAAAAAAACAACCAATGAAATTGAGCTGAGCAATATAAGTATAAAACCCTAGAGAACCGCCATTTTTGCTGAAGTTCTGATCAATTTTAATTGAAAAAATAAAATTGGGGGTTTTTGGACTTTCGTAACTTATCCAAGAATTTTTGTCTGTCTGACTAGAAAGTAGAAAATCGTTGTATTCCTAGAAAAAGTAGTATTTACAGTATGTAATGAATTTTCGAATTTTCAGACAAGTTTTTTTTTTCTTTTCTCTCTCCTTTTTTTTTCTTCTGGGTTGTTGTCGGGTGAAAGAGAGGGGTGATTTCGGTTTTGTTCGGTGGCGTAACCGTAACTCTTCGGCGTTTTTAAGTACAGCTGAACAGTGTGAAATTGGGGGACTCCTCTACGCTTACACGCCGTGTAAGAGGACTTGGTTTACACAACCAATAGGCATGCAACACATGGCAGGGA
>JBBYHQ010312635.1:0-16964 GCA_038382645.1 Spergularia azorica | reverse complement strand
CAGACTTCCCCCCGTGGTTTTTCCTTCACATTGAGGGTTTTCCACGTACAAAAATTCCTTGTGTCTTTGTTTTGATTATTTCCTTCATTTACTGTCATTTATACTATTGTTATAAGCCATACAAATCCGGTAGTTTATAGGACAATAGCGCAGTCAAATAGATAAATCCACTAATCAATCCGATTCATTAGACGAGTAGTTTTTCACCAAAACACTCATCTTCTCAACAACTATGTTCAGGCCAGGGTACCATTCCAACACCCTTAATTAGCTTGAGGCAACGTCTTCCTTGGACAAGGAATGAAGAACTATCTAAAAGGGACGAATCCCGATCCAGAGCTAGGAAGGCTGAGAACCTAAAGTTTCTGTTTCTTTACTACATCAGCAGCTGAGTGGTAACATACTAGAGCAAATAGAATATCTGACGGAGATCACACATACAGTTGGACATGTACTGACTGAACTAGTACCTGATTCAGTAGGGCTACTCACTCAACTCGACGTCTTGCAGCTTTCCAATAAAAGCCTCAACTGAGACATTCTCACCTACTGGGCACTTTCCGAAAACTTCTTGACAGGTAAAGTTCCTCAAAATCTTGGGATAAGGTTTTCTTGATCAAGGGAGAAAAGCATAAGAGCTTTAAACGTGTACAGGGCCGTGATGTGATCAGACTTAAGTGATTTGCAAAGCATGCAGATGAAAAAAAATCTGTAAACCTTTCTCAGCCTTTTGGCTAAGATCAAGTGTAGTCGCATGGAAATTCTTCTTCTATGACTCAAGTACATACAGTTGTCAGATAATCAATTTTCTAGCAAACTACCACCTTATATCTGCAGAGGAGAAAACCTTCTGTACTTAATTAGCTTTCTAGCTCTTTTAAACAGGTACTTTTTCTGCGCGACCATACAATTCAGGCATTGCATGATGTACATCCGATGTTGTATCTGTTCTCAAATTAAGAGTATAATCCCTGATCTAACATGTTTCAATTGTTACCACAAGCTACAAGACACTATATATGGTCGGACCGACGGACCTAGCTACATGATGAGTCCCATTAGAAAAGTATATAGAATCCCTGATCTACATCATATTCTAATTCTAAAGCTATTCTTAAGGTAATAATATTGCCTTTTATAAAGCAAGACAAGATGGAGCTAGCTTAGCCAATGTAAAGCCAAAGAAGATTGTGTGGGCTATCATTAATATGGTTTCAAAATTTGTGGTATGCTGCTTAATCATGGGTGGAAGTCCAAAGATGACTTTATTCTTTGGCTTTGACCATTTGATTTAGTCCGGATTATATCTAAGCATGACACGATTATGCAAGTCGACAAACTCTCCAATGAGTTTTAAAGCTGTTGTATTCTTAGGGTTCGAACTCGAGTATTTAACTCAATCAAGTACTTGCTAATTCCCAAACAAAATGAATATTATCACTATCTTTTACTCCCTCCTTAAACACCCAATATAAAAAGTGTTAACCTTTTTGAGGAAATGAGAAGGGTATACACACGAATCAGTTAATTAAAGTTTCAAAAAAGGCATGGCGAGTTAAGTAAGATTCCTATCAAACTCGCTAATTTTAGCTGACTCGCTATAACTTTACATATCTGGAACTCTGATTAACCGATTAGTTTGAGTATAAGGTGATTAAAGGAAGACGGGGTACTATAGGACAAAGTTGGATTCTCCATTATAGACTTCCTGATCGCTTGTAATTGCATTTAGTAATCTGATGTCTTCCTGTGAATCTCAATTAGGTGATTCTCTCTGTGTTTTCAAGATAGAAACAATATCACGCGCCTCTTATCTCTATGAAAAAGATGATGTTCGTTCTTAAATGGGTTAAATATGTCGTGTTGCGTCATATAGCCTCAACATGAACCGAACTCAAATAGACGTCATAGCTTGACTATAAACCGCTAATTCCTTAAGTTCGTGTTGGGTTATATATATGGGATCATCACTTATGGCGTGCTAGCTCTTGGTAATAGTTATTGAGGTACTCGCCTCGCCATTAGGATGATGCACATTCCTAAAAGAAACAGCCCCTACAACAATTTCTTCGTCGCTTCATCGCCACCAGTATCTATTTTGGATTCAGATTCTCAGGAACTTAATTTTCCCTAGAGTTGGTTAGAGTTTACTAGAAATGGAAAATATAAATGTAAATGTTTTGAAAACAAGAAATAAATCCACGTGATAGAGTCAATTTTTCATTTTGAGTACACTTTACCATGTAAAGTTATTTTTCAACTCTAAAGGATCTCAATCCATCTATTTTGCATCGTTTTGGCCGATGTTAGTCCAATAACAATTACCCACCTTCCAAGCATGCCATAAGTAAAGTGTAATATCTTATATACTCCCTCCATTTCATTCATTTCTTTACGTTGAACCTGGATAAAGAAATGAATGAAATGGAGGGAGTAGTCGTATGACATATGACACAGTTATTTCATTGATATTCCAACAAATGTTAGTGGGTATACACACTTTTTAGGCTAATATGAGGAGCAATCAGTTCAGAGTTAGTACAGAATTAACACAACACTCCCTAATCACTTCTACTTCACATATCCTCATAAGCTCATATACCTCCATGGACACCAAATCTTTGTATTTATCAGCTCTCTTCTTTTTACTCTCACTTCTGACTCCTTACCATGCTACAAATGACAAGCAGTCGGAATTTTTCGACATCATGAAAAACGTGTTTCCAAGTCTTGCCTCATCTAGCTGGACTGCAAAGGGAGAAAGCTCATACTGCAACTACACAGGAATCACTTGCAACTACCAAGGTCAAGTGACAAGGTTCAACATCTCTGGATGGAGTTTACAAGGCTCATTTCTGCCGTATATATGTTCTTACCTCCCACAATTGCGCGTTCTTGACATAAGCAGCAACAATCTCCAGGGCAGTTTTCCAAATGGTGTTACAAACTGTTCACTCTTGGAAGAGCTCCAGATGAGGAATCTATATCTCGGTGGGAGGCTACCAGATTTCTCCGACATGAAGTCCATCCGTAAATTGGACTTATCGTACAACCAGTTCACAGGGGACTTCCCTACGTCGATTTTCAACCTCACCACTCTTGAGGAGCTAAACTTTAATGAGAATGATCATCTCAACCTGTGGGAACTTCCAGAGAACATCACTCAGATGAAACGACTCAAAACATTAGTGCTGTCAACAACCAATATTCAAGGTCATATCCTTCCATCCATAGGCAATATGACATCCCTGGTTGATCTTGAGCTAAGTGGAAACTACCTACATAGCCGAATTCCTCCAGAACTCGGAAAGCTCAAAAATCTGAAGTCCCTCATGCTGTACTATAATCAGCTCAGTGGCAAAATACCAGACGAATTAGGAAATCTCCCAGAGCTTGAACAGCTGGACTTTTCAGTAAACCAGCTTACAGGGAGAATACCTGATTCCATATGCCGTCTCCCAAAACTGTCTACCTTGCAGCTCTACAACAACAGCCTCAGTAGAGAAATTCCGGCTGCTCTTGGGGACTCGAAGACTTTAAGCTACTTATCTCTGTACGATAACTTTCTGTCAGGTGAAATTCCCCCAAAAATTGGCAATTTATCAACTATGATTGCAACAGATTTGTCTGAGAATAGCTTCTCCGGTAAACTTCCACCAGATATATGCAGAGGAGGTAAACTCGTCTACTTCTTAGCTCTTTCCAACAAGTTTACAGGAGAAATACCGGACACTTATGCTAAGTGTACAACTCTAGTACGATTTCGTGTGAGCAATAATCACTTGGTAGGCTCGGTACCAGAAGGAATTTTCAGTCTTCCTAGGGTTTTCATCATTGATTTTGCTGACAATCAAATAGCTGGATCCATATCCAGGGATATCGAAAATGCTAAGAATTTGTCAGAATTCTTTGCCCAGAACAACAAGTTAACAGGGATTTTACCACCTGAGATCTCAGTAGCAGTCAATTTAGTGAAGATTGATGTCAGTAACAACCGTTTATCTGGCCCTATACCAGACAAACTTGGCAAACTCAAGAAGCTAAATCTCTTACTGTTACGAAACAACAATTTTACGTCCTCCATCCCAAACTCACTCCCAGAACTAAAGTCACTAAACGTTCTTGACTTGTCGAACAACCAGTTGACAGGAAATGTTCCTGAAAGCCTATCTGCTCTGCTTCCCAACACTGTTAACTTGTCTTATAACCTTCTCGAAGGTCCAATCCCTCTTACCTTGCTTGAATCAGGATTGGAAGAAAGCTTTTTGGGTAATCCGGGGCTCTGTGTGACAATGCATATATATCCATCAGATAGACGCTTCCCACTTTGTGCAGGAAGCCACAAGCTCAAGAAATTGATTCGGATATCTATTACCATTGCCTCAGCTTTTAGTTTAATAGTTTTTGCCATTCTGTTTAAGAAATACTGGTTCAGTGGAAAAAAATAGGACATAGCAGGGTTTGACAAAATTGTAGTCACTCATCCGTCTAGTAGTTTGATACTTTGATGTTAAATGTGTTCTTGACACAAGATGTACTTAGTGTTATTTTCAAGATCTATCTGTAATAAAACTAGTGATCGACCTACATCGTTGCCCCAAGAAACACCATAAGAATGCACAATTACGTATTTAAAGTCAAGAAATTTCTTCAATTGGAGCATATTGTGAAGTGCATACAAAAATGCTGAGAAAATGCAGAGCCGTTGAAAAAGACAAATGAACTAGGAGTCTAGGATATGAGAAGTGTTGAGCAGGAAAAGGAACAAGAAAATCACCTGGTTAGATCAAATAGAAGGGCATTGTTATGTTCCCATTGTCGTAGGTAGAAAGACATTAACTGATTCACAGCTATCCATGTGTAGAGCCAAATAGCATGCCGGTGCACAATTTCAGGAGCACCGGGAATTTTACTCTCATATAAGGGAGTGTAAAAATCAATCCAGGAGTATGAATCGACTTTCTTTCTTTTGCTTCGTCCATCCACAACAATACCTCATGAAAATCGTTTCTCTAACTGCGGGCATCTGAACTATCTGTTACATATCATCATATCAAAACGATGTGACTTAATACTCAAATAAAATACAGGAACAAGTGAAAGAAAGAGAAGACAAAGAGGAAGAAACAAAACAAAACAAACAAACAAAACCAAACCAAACCAGAAAATGCATACATCTGTGAACAACAATTTTCCAGTATATCAAATTAGGTATTTTTACTGAATTGTATCATCACCTCATGATAGAAAAATCTCATTCATGTGAAGAAAAATTTCCATTATCAAATTCATCATGGAAGTCATGATATAAAAATGCTCTAAAATCTCCTGAAAGTATAATAGGGGGAAACAAAAAACCTTGAAGGGTGTTTCCAACAATATCACTATACTTACTCGATCACGATTATAGAAAGACTTTTGTCTACGTCTAAACTCGTAGCATTTTGCTCTAATAAAATGTCAACCGGTATTGACAATAAAGTTAACCACCTTATCCAAGAAAAAGTTTTATGGTAGTTATCAGTTGGCTATTGCAAAATATTTCAAGTTACACCTCAACCATTGATTTTGGGAATACTGCCATATAAAGGAGAGCTCAACATGTACTCTGCACTTCTGCAGAAGTATGAACAATGGTGAAGATTACTACTCTTCCACTAACTTAGCAACTTTTCCTAAGCATATTGTTAATTATCATTATCATTTGTGCACAAAGTCATGAGAACTCTAGTTAGAACTTCATGAATTACTTTATTAGCAATTTACCACATGTATAATTCAATATTAGTTTGATGGGATCCAATGAATTTAGTTTTATAATGCATTATTAATATAATTGCAGTCCAAATCAGAACATAACTTCTAAGTTGACAGAACAGACCTAAGCACTCTTATGTTTTATTTTCTTTTCTGGTTCATGTTGCTCCATTGCGTTTCCAAGATAGGGGTAAAGTTATGGATATCCAAACTTTAATGGAAAATCGTTGTTGGTTTTCAACTGGTCAATCAAAAAAAGTTGAGCAATCAGCTTGATAGAGAATTTTCCTTTTGGCATTATGGGGTGTCTGATTTCTCAATCAGATTCCTTCTTAAGAAGAGTGTAATATAGTATGACACAGTTTTTTCATTGTTATTCTAACAAATGTTAGTGGGTATAGCATAAACTCTCTTTATGCTAAATATGTGGAGCAATAAGTTCAGTGTTAATACAGGAAAACCCTGTTTTCTGACTTCACCAACTGTATTAACACAACATTCCCTAATCACTTCTATACCCTCGATTCCTCATGGCTACCAATTCTATCTGTTTATCATCTTTCATCTTTTTCCTCTCACTTCTGACTCCTAACCAAGCCACAAATGACAAGCAGTCGCAATTTTTCGACCTCATGAAAAATGCATTATCAGGTCAAGGCTTGTCTAGCTGGAATTCAAAGGGAGAGACCTCATACTGCAACTACACAGGAATCACTTGCAATAGCCGAGGCCAAGTTACAAGGATCGACATCTCTGGATGGGGATTACAAGGCTCATTCCCACCAAATATATGTTCCTACCTCCCACAGCTGCGCGCTCTTGACATAAGCAGCAACTATCTCCAGGGTAGTTTTCCAAATGGTCTTACAAATTGTTCGCTCATGGAAGAACTCGGGATGAGGTATCTATATCTCGGAGGGAGACTACCAGATTTCTCCAATATGAAATCTATCCGTAAGATGGACTTATCGTTCAACCATTTCACAGGGGAATTCCCTATGTCGATTTTCAACCTCACCACTCTTAAGGAGCTAAACTTCAATGAGAATGATCATCTCAACCTGTGGGAACTTCCAGAGGACATCACTCAGTTGAAACGACTCAAAACATTGGTGCTGTCAACAACCAATATTCAAGGTCATATCCTTCCATCCATGGGCAATATGACATCCCTGGTTGATCTTGAACTAAGTGGAAACTACCTACATAGCCGAATTCCTCCAGAACTTGGAATGCTCAAAAACCTCAAGTCCCTCATGCTTTACTATAATCAGCAGCTCAGTGGCAAAATACCAGACGAATTAGGAAATCTCACAGAGCTTGAACAGCTGGACTTTTCAGTAAACCAGCTTACAGGAAGTATACCTGATTCCATATGCCGTCTCCCAAAACTGTCTACCTTGCAGCTATGCAACAACAGCCTCAGTGGAGAAATTCCGGCTGCTCTTGGGGACTCCAAGACTTTGAGCTACTTATCTTTGTACGAGAACTTTCTGTCAGGTGAAATTCCCCCAAAAATTGGCAATTCATCAACTATGATTGCAACAGATTTGTCTGAGAATAGCTTCTCTGGTAAACTTCCACCAGATATCTGCAGAGGAGGTAAACTCATGTACTTCCTAGCTCTTTCCAACATGTTTACTGGAGAGATACCTGAAAGTTATGCAAAGTGTACAACACTAATAAGATTTCGTGTCAGCAAAAACAAATTGGTGGGCTTGGTACCAAAAGGGATCTTTGGCCTTCCAGAGGCTAACATCATAGATGTTGGTTACAATCAACTGGAAGGACAAATACACACTGCAATTGCAAACGCCAAGAATTTGACGGATTTCTTGATCCAAAACAACAAATTATCAGGGGTTCTGCCACCTGAAATCTCTGGAGCAGTCCATTTGGTGAAAGTTGACCTAAGTAACAATCTTTTAACTGGCCCTATACCACCGGTACTCGGGGACCTCAAGAACCTAAACCTCTTGTTATTACAAAACAACAATTTCACATCCACAATCCCTGAAACACTCTCCAAGCTTAAGTCACTAAATGTCCTTGATCTGTCCAACAACCAGTTGACAGGGACTGTTCCAGAGAGCTTATCTCAATTATTTCCACACATGATCAACTTGTCAAATAACCATCTTTACGGTGCAGTTCCTCTTCCACTACTTAAAGCTGGCTATGAAGAAAGCTTATTGGGAAATCCAGGATTGTGTGTGACAGCATACATATATCCATCAGATAGAAGCTTCCCACTATGTCCACGAAACCGCAGATCAAAGCTCTTAATCTGGATATGCATTGCAATTGCCTCCATGATCATTCTGGTAGTTGCAGCCATGCTGGCGCTGATATTTTGCCAAAGGAAAAAGAAATAGATGATGATAGCCCAACTGAGTGTTCAAATCATAGTCATATTTACAATCATTTGATGTAGAAACTTTCCATTCATTACTAAGATACCAAAGTCAGGACTGATGCAGTTTCTGTATGTGTTTCTATTCTTAGACTCTTAGTGACAGTCTCAAAGGTTTTTCAAAAAATGTTTCATTTATGATCAGTTCTTCAGTTCTGAAAGGCCTTATTTAGATGCGATTCAACGTCTAAACTCCAAAAGGATGAAATTTTGGTGACCTCACTAATGTCAACAGTTCTGCTTTGCCAAAAGTTTTGTATTTTTGAGGAAAAAAGTTGGCTGTCAGAGATCCATTGAAGAGGTCCCCCCTAGTTAGTGCATGAGAAAGTTTCAAGGGCCAATAGATCTATTATGGTTAAACAAAAGATAATAGAAGATTTTGTCCACTGTGAATGAAAATGAAGGGTGTTTATCACAATTTAAAGAGACTACTGAATAGAATGACCTTGCATAACTTCAACAGCAATCATCTCTATATCTCCCTAGTCATTCAGAAGTAGGGGAATTAAGGAACAAATACTAAGGGTAACGCGAACCTCATCAATGTAGAAGGCATAAATTTCTTTTTTGCTGTTGTTGGACAATATTATCCTTCCGGGAAATCATGGTATACAGGCGAAGTCGCGAAGATCTTCAACATACGGTGGCATGCAGAAAATGTTGACAGCAAAGGTTCTTGTGACACTGAATGTGAATATAAAAAAGAGCTGTATGTGCAATGTTCACTACTGATCCTCATTTAGCTCGCAAGTCCTATTAGGAATCATAACAGCTTGATCATAGCAATAGAGCAGAAAATTTCTACATACAATCAGTCTGCACAATTTAAAATGTTGCAGGTTGTGAGCATTTCTGATGGTAGTCAAAGGAATCTCCTTTCTGATATTACGATCTTGCTAAATTTCAAGCAAGTTCATCAAGAAAAAATCTAATAAAATACTCCAAGCATCACATAAACGATGGTCCACATGCCCTGAATTTTAATAAATCCATCCCACAATACGGACCCAGTGTCACTCCTTTTAGTCTGAGTAGAATACCAAGCTTTATTAGCAAGTGTTTCCATCAGATTAGAGTGTCCACCGTAAGGCATGCCCCCTCGCCAGTAACAAAGTAATAACACACCTCTCACTTGTAGCCTTGGTCTAAATTCAACATTCCTGCCATGGGGAATCGATTTGGCTTATTAATGAGATTCATACTGTCAGTCCCGAACCAACCTCAGCCCTAACCAAGCCCCAAGTAATATTGATGCTGTAACCTCATATCAGAGTGCCGTGCCAAGGGAGAGAACTCATATAGTGAAAACACTGGCTAAGGGAATTACCTGTCATATCCAAGACCAAGTTACAAAGCTTGAGTTTCAGTCTGATCCGTAGGCTCCTTTTGCCATATGTGTGTTCTTAGGTGTCTGAACTGCATGTTCAGGACATTACTATGAACAAGACAATCTTCGGCACATACCGCCATATGTGTGTTCTTAGGTGTCTGCAATGAAATCCCGAGCAAAAACAAAACTGTTGCTAAGTTTATTCAGATATATTTGGAATTATCATGTCACAAAATGGAGATTACATGATAGCCTGTTTACAGGAATCAAACCTACAGTCAGCGTATACCTGATTCAGTAAGTTGGTTGAAATGGTTACACATTACTCTTGCACTAAATCAATTAACAAATCCCTAGCAAATAAGCTAGACCACCCAGCAATTGTGATGTGAGCACATAATAACTGAAAATGATGTTCACTCTTTAAGATAAAAAAACTGTTTCTGGATTGATGTCTATTAAGATGGTGATTTTTTATTACTAATGTCATTTAATCATAACACAAAATGCAAGGAATTAATTAGAGCATCGTTCTTTTTCTAAAAAATGATTTGAACATGTAGTCAAAGTAAACCCGTTTTTAATAATCTGGTGCTACTACAATTCCTATCAGATTCTAGGAAAGGAAAGAGATAATACATCAAAATACAAAGAATAGAATTTGTTCCTGAAACTTAGTAAGCTAATCTCGAGAATACTAGGTGTTATTCCTACTGGCTACTTGTGATAGTGGGTGTAGCCTGTAGCCGTGTAGCATTGACTGGGATTCTGGCAAAGATATGCGCAGCAAATTCAGCAATAAGTTGGAGTATTCAACGGCTGGAAGAACCTGTTTGTGAACTAAGCGTGCCTTTCACCAGAAATAACAACAGCTTTAGCCCTCCTGCATGCCATGGCCATTTGGTCTTTCTGGTTATTAATGTTCATACTGTTTTCTTCAATCCTCAACCCTTTGAAGGCCTATAGTGATGCACAGTCTCAGTTTTCCACCTTTATGAGACACACTCTATCTGGTAACACCTTATCGGAATGGAGTGCGAAGGGAGAGGGTTCATATTGCAACTACACTGAAATCACCTGCAATAATCAAGGTCGAGTGACAACATCAACATTTCACATTGGTCAGTTGGTCACTAGACGGCTCATTTCCCCCAGATGTGTGCTCCTACCTAACAGAATTGCGTGTTCTTGACATTAGTGGAAACAGTATCTTTGGAGGCTTTCCACATGGCATCATCAATTGCTCATTCTTAGCAGTGCTAAACATGAGCACTCTAAATCTCACAGGGAAGCTGCCGAATTTCTCTAAGATGAAATTCCTCCGAGAGTAAGACTTGTCACAAAATCTATTTAGTGGGGACTTCCATATGTCTAATTGTCTATTAACAATCTCAGCAGTCTTGAGATGCTGAACTTCAATGAGATTGGACCTCTCAACTACTGGGAATTTCTAGAGAGTATCACTCAATTGAAAAGGCTCAAAACATAGATCCTCTCAACAACTATGCTTCAAGGTAGCATCTCACCATGCATAGCCAACATCTCTTCTCTTGTTTTCCCTAGAACTAAGTGAGAACTACCTAAAGGGACAAATCCCTCGAGAACTAGGAATGCTGAAGAACCTAAAGTCTCTCTTTCTTTACTACAATCAATTGAGCGGTAAAGTACCAGAACAAATAGGAAATCTGATAGAGCTCATACAGTTGGATATGTCAGTGAACCTACTAACTGAGCAAATACCTGATTCAGGTGGACGACTTCCTAAAATTGAACTCTTGCAGCTTTACAATAACAGCCTGAACGGGAGAATTCCCCCTACTCTCGGGAACTCAACAACTCTGAGCATTTTATCTCTTATGAAAACTTCCTGATAGGTGAAGTTCCTCAGAATCTTGGAAATTCCTCAGCTATGATCGTAGCAGAGTTGTCATAGAATCAGGTTTCCAGTAAACTACCACCCTACATCTGCAGAGGACGAAAGCTCCTATAATTTTAGCTCTTTCAAACAAGTTCACCGGCGGAATACCAGAAAGTTATGCAGATTGCAAAACACTAATACGATTTCGTGTGAGTAAGAATCAATTGGTAGGCTCTGTACCAGAAGGAATTTTTAGTCTTCCTTGGGTAAATATCATTGATTTTACTGACAATCAGATAACAGGATCAATATCCAGGGAAATTGGGGATGCCAAGAATTTGTCAGAATTCTTTGCCCAGAACAATATGTTAACAGGGCTTCTACCACCCAAGATCTCACTAGCAATCAATTTAGTGAAGATTGATGTCAGTAACAACCTTCTATCTGGCCCTAAACCGGACAAACTTGGTAGATTCAAGAAGCTAAATCTCTTATTGTTACGAAACAACAATTTCACGTCCTCCATACCATTCTCACTCTCCCAACTAAAGACCCTAAACGTTCTTGACTTGTCGAACAACCAGTTGACAGGAATTGTCCCTGATAGCCTATCTGCTCTACTTCCCAACACAGTTAACTTGTCTAACAACCTTCTCTATGGTCCAATCCCTTCCCCATTGCTTGAACCCGGATTGGAAGAAAGCTTTCTGGGTAAATCCAGGGCTCTGTGTGACAGCGCATATATATCCATCAGACAGACGCTTCCCACTATGTGCAGGAAACCTCAATTCCAAGAAATGGATTTGGATATGCATTACCATTGCCTCGGCTGTAATTTTGCTCATTTTAGCTATTTGGTTTGGGAAATGCTGCTTAAGAACAAAGAAATACATGCTAGGACCAATGCAGTTTGGAACTTAGTAGTGATTTGTCTAGCCAATGGATGTGAAAAGTTACGTATAATAACACTTCTATGCCCGGAAAACTCTTCAATCAGAGCATGTTTAATGGTTTTCCTATCTCTTTGTGTCAGATACACTTAAATTTTCTAAATGCCGGACACTGTTATGGCTGCTAGAATGATCAAGTTGTTTGCACTTGCTAGTACAGCAGCCAATTATGAACAACCTTCCCGAAAAGCGACAAGCACCAAATTTCAGGTAGCTAAGCATGGCTATTCTTTTCTAGATTTGCACAAAAAGTTCAAGGCAAATCAAGAGGTTTAGTGGGCTGGAGAAAAAAGGAAGACCCAGACATGCAGGCTCATTTTCATTTCAACAGGAGACATTAAAAACAAAAATTACTCAAACTCGGACATACAAAGCTGGCAGCAAAATGTTTCTTGCTTTGGCCACATTTAGACTAAAAACTACCTTAGTTCAACATTAAGATACAATAGATTGGTGTCACGGAATTCTTTTCAGTTCAGGAAACCAGCAGACAGCAGTTATATCAGGGCTAAGCAATTCAATTTCTAAAATTAAAGGACAAGGTAACAATCTTTCTGTGGAGACTCTAAAATACTACACTACCGTAACAAACTAAATGTTCTCCACCTGGCAAGTGGCTTGTGTGTGCAGCAGCTATATTAAGCAGGGTTGAAGTTTTCATTTAAATACATCTAGATTATTTAGTTTGTCAATCCTTATTTTTTCAAATAAAGAAAAAAAATAAAAAAATAAAAAGAAGAAGAAGAGAAAAAGAACAAGAAGAAGATTGAGGAAATGCATGGAATCTGGAGCAGAAGACACATAAAGCCGACATGAAGGAACTAGTAAAAAGTTAAGCAAGAAAGGAAAAAGAATACCTGATTAGACCAAAGGGCATGGCTTTGTTCCTAATTCGTTGGGTAAATGTTACATCCGCAGCAACTCGTGTCAACAGCCATATAGCATGTTGGTGCGGAACTTCAAGACAGACATTATTTGAAGCTGGAACAGAGTCGATGACAGACATTACTTTAATACCCTGAACCATATAATAGACGGACATATCAGTAGGAGGTAAACATAAGCTAAGTATCCTAAACTCAAAAAACACCCAAGAGCAGGTAAAATACTGGGAAGAGGATGAGGAAAAAATAGGGAGGAAAAAAAAAAGAGACAGAGAGAGAGAGAGAGCTGTTAACACTCAACGTGATGATACAGCCTAAACCTCATACATCAGAACATCCTCCCAGAACACCAGGAACAACAAAGCCTTGGTCCCACAATACCCCGAGAAGTGTCATAGGAAATGTGTATACTTGAGAGGACCTCCCAACTTACTAATGTGTCTCTCTGCCAATATCCGATCAAAACAGTCAATCAGGGATGACCAGCCTACTGTTAGGTCAAGCTTCATTAGCCAGAATATGTAGCAGCAAGAAACCATAACAATGCACTGGAATTGCCAAGTTGTCAAAACTCGAAGCTTAAACAATTGGCAACACATCTACAGCTCAGAATATAAGCATGACTTTAAATTTCTCAACTATATCCAGGTTTTTCAAAAGACTAAGGTGCTGGAGATTCTAATAAAGCATGGTAATATATTTATTTCTAAACCTACCTCCAGGTCCAAACTCAACAGCAAAAGAGCCCCCCTCCCCCCCGGGGAAAAAAAAAAGTTAAGGCTATCAGTGTGCATTATGCGTACTTTTTGTGATAAATGTGATCGGCCTATATCACACCCTCATAACAGTCGTCGGAATTCACCCAGTATCCTTTACAACCTCGTGCTTTTTGGCCATCACCACCAAATCAGTAACATACGCAATTACAATGGGAAGAGATTGATAAAACATTTCAAATCATCGAAAGGAAAGAAATTAATCTAATGATTAAACGAGCAGAGAATTTCAAACCAAGCACAAAGAATTCAATGAAATGGAGAAAAGAGAATCTTAACACATTGCTCGCACTCTTGATGGAAATAACTTTTTTTCACTCTTATCGCCTACATTATTTTCTCTGACCCTATAGATTTATCCACACATCCTCTTTATCCATTGGTTCACTTCAAACAACTTAACAAGTGCAATACATCATTTACAAAATAAATGAGCCATGAAATAGATAACAACTACATATCAGCCAAGCATAAGCCAGCAACAAGCCAACTGGAAAAAATTTCTGTGTGCTCATCTGTCAGTACAAACACATATTTGCATCAATTGGAATCAGAAAACATGGTAGCACATCACATTATGTTCAGAATTTCTGGCTACCGCATCTTCAGCAAATGTTTTAACACATGTACAAAACCCAGGCCAACTTCTTTCAGGGCAGTAGATGTGAGAATAATAAACTAAAAGCATTTTAAAGTATTAATCAGCAACCTTGAACTACTCATCATTCGGCCACACACTAACTTCCAAGGTATCAGCAGACTAAAGGATTGGAAATTTGGAATAACAGAAATACATGTCTGGTTGGGATTCAAGCAATTTAAAGGTCCAACGTCTAATCGAAAGCAAGATGGGATTCTAACCTCATCTCCTTTCAGTTCCCTATCCTTAATTTTCTACATAATTCCGTTCACAGTGAATCACCAAAGTCTGTCCGATAGACTCATAGACCATTAAAACTAACAATGTAGACATCATCCCAACATCCCATAGGAGGCCCGAATCGAGGCAGGGTTAGAAATCAAGAACAACAATACAATATGGAGGAAACAGAAAAAGGAGTGCCTAAAAAGATGATGCTTGCCTAGTAGAGTTGTACCAAAAATAAAGGCACGTTTTGACTTTGCACATCACAGGAAATTATTAAGATATGAACTGGATAAAGTTATACAATACTTAAAGAACCAACGAGTGCACTTGTTTGTTCTACATCCAGACAAAGCAAGGATAGACATGGTGAACAAACATTATCCAATTGTAACAGATTTCAACATCAAGAATATATCCAACTGCATTAATACATTCACAATTTTAACACTAAAACACAAACAAAAAAGCTTCATCACACAATAACAGCCTCCATTAATTTGCCAGGCGCTCAAACAAACAATATAGGATGCCTTTGCATAATTCCTTGCATTCTTTCCACACAATCACCAGATTTGTCATTCACCCAATACACTCACATCGACGAACCTATGGCTCAGTTCAAAGCTTCCACAAAGAAGAGCAATGTGGTTATTCTGTCCCATTCTCTGTACCAAACCAATCAGGAGCTAGAATCTTACAAACTTACAAGCTTTATCAATGATAATACGTTAATAAATCTACATTGTAAAATTCTAACACCTGATTGATGTAGTACACTGGGTGGGACACAAAGTGGGACTGAAGATCCGTACTAAAAGGAAAGAACATATCCCTAAAATGTGGCTCTTGCTTAAATCTACCGGAAATAAATTTTCCCAAATTAGAGCAAACATAAATATACAAATTACGTGATCGCAATCACTGGGGCAAAGAAATTGTCACAAAAATCGCATCATGGTGAAATAAATACTGCAAAACAGTCTAGGCATTTTCCTAAGAATTAGCTACATTGCATCTTCAACCACTGTAGAGCATTTGATGCCCCTTCCACTATATGTCTCACAGTCCATGATGAAACAATAATTAAACAAAGGTGATTATGTGAGATATCATTACACAGATAAGAGCTTCAACCTCAATTATTCCATATATACAATAAGAGCCTAAACATGCAAAAGATATGCAAGATGGGCGTATTTTGTTCTAAAATACATGACAATTCAATACAATTCTCTCCACTCATTTCCACACAAAAGCAATATTAGGGGTAAATGTTCTGATCCAACCTTTCTGAACTTCACACACAAGCTTCCACTTTCCCTAACCTATAGCCCTAAAAACAAAGTTCTTTCTGAACTTGCATGCAGAGAAGATAACAAAGGATAAACAGAGACTTACATTAGTGCTAAAGAGTGGTGATGTTGATGACGGGCAATAGCAGATGTAAATTTCTCGATTTTTGCTCAAAAGAAAGAAACTTTCCTGATCTTATTTTTAAATCTTTAATAAGTAGTCATGTTATTAACCCATTATAACAACATTTTGAAAGTTCAAAATCTTATACACTAATTTCTCTTTCATAAAGTAGTCGATAGTCGTTTAATTTACGGTACTAATAGACTGCCACATTGTTTTCAGATGAGGGTTAATTTATTAGTAAATCTTTCATATTGCCGTGAAAATGTTCCATATGTCCAAACCCCTTGTTTCGTTGGGATCCGAAAACTCCGTGAAGGCATTATCAAAATGACTCTACACGCTACATCCTTTTGAGTTGTGATTTTGCTACCTAAGGGCTAAGACATTGTTAACATATCTTTTAGGAAATTGCCAAGTCAGATCTGCAGAATTTGAAGCTGTCAAAATCAGCAACCATTAGTCCTTATGAGTGGGCATCAGTATGTGATTAACCTTCCACTACATTATTGAAGGCATCCAAATGGGGGAACATGATTCCAACTTTTGGGCTCACAAACTTTATGGGCTTTCCCAATCAAGGCCCATTACTCCTTTGATGATAAGTCAAAGAATTACTGAGTTAGGCCCTGTGTGATTCAACTTATTCAACAGTGTTTTTAAATCAGATCAGATTTATTCAAATCAAATCAAATCAGATCAGTTTTATTCA
>JBBYHQ010312595.1:0-16971 GCA_038382645.1 Spergularia azorica | reverse complement strand
AATATTTCTATTTTGTCTCTGTCTTTACAATGCAAATTAAGCTTCTCCTACAAGCAACAGTGTCTTCTTCTCCATTGTTGTCTAGGTAGCTAGTTTTCACAAATTATGATTTGAACTATGAGGGGACAACAAAAATGAATACACCAACCAGATTATCAGCTGACACAGCATGTGCAACACAAGTTTGATACAAAAGATTTCTCATTCCAATCTTGTCAGAGGATGATCGCTTCGTATGAGTACTATACCAGATTTCAGACGATAAATGATGAGCAATCAAGGCAAAGCGTTAGGTTGAGATGTGAACAGAATATGCTAACTAAAATATTGTATATAATCATATTCAATTCATCATTCATCAATATCTCACCAGGTGACAGATCAAATTTATCAGTGGATCTTTTCACACAAGAGATTACCATGTTTTCAGACGTGTTGAAGAAGATGGATCTTATAATTGAACCAAACAACAAGATTTCACCTGCGTACCCCACAGTAGGAGGGGGGAAGCTAATCATAATCCTATTTTGCCAACATTGTCTTCTGCAAAAAGCTCAACTCCATAAATCTGGAAATCTCAGTCTATCTACTCTTCGAGTACGCCATTCTAATTCGAGTATCAGAAAATCAAAATCCTCGTTTCAACACGAGTTTATCAGAGTAGTCGAGATAGTGGAAGCAAAAGTTTTGATTGTAGTATGTGTTAAAAGTAATGAAGAGGAACAACAATATTTTTTGTGTTCTTGTTAATGATCATTGAACGTCGAAGGAAAGATCTAACAAAGATTCGACATTATTGAATCTGTAATGGGCGTTTAGATCTGTTTTCCCTTGTAATGGCAGCTACTCTCTCTAGTCCTGTATTTGATAGGATGAATGCAAGGTGTTCGACAAATATGTCGATTTGGGATGAAGAAGAGGGGACACTAGAGCTCAATTTGGATATGCTGCTCAGTATGGGCGGCGAGCGTGGAAGAGAATGGTGGTCGACTATTAGTAGTCTACGGTGGAACTGAGTAGAAAGCAATCAATATGCATAATGTACTCGGTTTTGTATGTTTGATCAATTTTCAACTTTTAAGAACTAATCTGTACCAGTCAGTCTTAAGAATTTGGCCAAAAACACCGAAAAAAATGAAGACCCCAAAATCTCGGGGTATAGCGTAAGTACCTAACGTAGGACATGGGATGCGTTCTTGTGTTGCGTGAATCTTATTTTAATTCTCTCATGGATTAAAATAATATTAATTGCGTACCATGCTATGAAATTGAATATTAGACCGTCAAACGAGCGAGGTGGAGTCTGTACCACCCCGTAATAATGACAAGAGTATCATAATATATAGCCAGCTATAGACGGAAAATACAATTTCCCTAACCATGGCAATCGGTTAATGTTACACGATGGAGATAAGATGAGGTTTTGAATTGGGAACAATTTATAAACGGGTTCATTTAATACACCAAATGTAGTGTCTGTGAGAGACTAAACTTTGCTCTTCCTTCAATTTCCATTATGGCGGGCTAGGCTAAACTTAAAAAAAAAGTCAACATCATATAACTTATAAATTTTGATTTGCGTCATTCAGTTTAGTTCATATTTTTAGTCGGTATGATTAAATGCAAGAATATAATGGGCGATAACTGTAACTTTCACCAGAGCTCTAGAGTCGAGTCGTATAGGGTCGTCAAACACTCAAGTTTGATTAAAAGAGTTTTATCGCTCTATATATATGATCTTTACCAACACGAATATATACTATGTCCGATTGAGTAAACAAGGCCGCGTGATAATGTGGGATCAACAGTTAAACACAAGCTGTATGAACATGGTGGCCTCTACATGTTGCTTGTTGGCATCTCCTTCGCCGTCGTTGATGTTGATATGATCTAATTAAATATTTCCACATTTTACATTTTTAATCAAATATCGCCATTTGCATGTCATATTATAAAAACAGCAATAAGTGCTTAAAACTATTAAAAAGTCAATGAATGACTTACTATATAAATAGCAAAGGTTATTGAGAAGCTAAAGACACCAGAGTTCAAACCCATCAGAAATCAGAAAGCAAAGAGTCACTACATACTAAAAGGAGAAAGTCATCTAAAAATGGCATTGCCTAAAATAGTAGGTTTCAGATTAAAAGGTAGTTCTCCTGAAAGATACTTGTGCAAAACACGAGCTGAAAAATTCGGATCGACGGACTACTCATTGAGTTTCACTGCTGAAGAAGTGCTAGACCCACATGCCAAGTTCGTCGTAGAACCCCTTGAGAATGGGCTCGTACAAATTAGATCATCCTTTCAAAACAAATGGTGGTCAAGGTTTACTATCTTAACCTTAATTAATTAGTTTGTAGTCATTCATTTCGCGTAATTAAGTTTTTACAAATTTATTTCGATTTTGATTGCATTTTATCTATTTCGATTTACGTGCAAATTTGAGGTGATCATGAATTGGGACGGGCCGAGTCAAAGGTAAAAGTTAGGCCTTATGATTAGACCAGAGTAATAGTTTGGGCCTAATTGTTTGGTCCAAGCTTGTTCTATGCGGGCTTGCCAGCCATTTCGGATGCAATTTGACTAACAATGTTGTTCAAATCTGAGTCACTCGTTCCACAAGTTCCAATAGTGCATAAATACGTTAGGGCCCGTTCGGTATTACTGCCGTTTTCAGTTTTTGAGTTTTTTGCGTAAAAAAATTTAGTTAAATAAGTTACAAAATTAACTTTAAATTGTTTGGTTCTATAATAGTCATATAGAAAATGAAAACTGACAACTGAAAACTGAAAACCACTTTTTCTGGTTTTCAAAAACGAGACTTTGGTTTTAAAAAAAACAGAAAACGATACCAAACAGGCCCTTAGCTACTTGTTCCTATAGTTTATCTGTTCTAGGATGAAATCTCACTCATATTATGTTTATGAGTCTCGATTTACCGTTATCTCGTTGCCTCCTCAATTGCATCACCCCTAAGAAAGAATTAGTAATTAATAAATCATCTATCTCAATCAAAGGTTTAAAATAACTGAGTAATGGTGAAAAATTTGAAGTCCACACAAAAGTTTTGTATCTTTAATTCGCCCTCTTACACGCACACACCCTTTTTCAGGCTTGAATTGTGGTAACAAAAATGAGAGAGATCAGAATCTAGTACTCTAACGAGTTAGTATTACAACTTATTCTGTATTCCGTATTATATATATACTGCCACAATTTGAATTCGAAACGTCTGGAAAACTATAGTTGAAACCCACACAATCTTTTTTATACTCTTTAGATGAATTAACACAGCTAAGTCTCGCACTAACTAATTTCTAACTTTGTTTACATTTTTTGTACTAATGGCAGGATACGCGAAGACGAGTTGTGGATAGGAGCTTATGTTTCAAGCCCAATAAAGGACACCAAAAACTGGCAATGCACATCGTTTAAGCCCAACATAGATGAAAGTAGAGTAACCTTTACGCATGTCCAGTCTGGTAAGCAGTTAGTCCTAAAGGAAAAGGATGGGGTGGAAAAGTTGTCTTTGGAAGAAGAAGGTGGCGTGACGACGACAAAGGTCGTCGAAGCGACATTCATCGACATATCGACTATGGTGAAACTTCCCAAGTACGTTCAATTCCTCGACAACGACTCTAATTTCCTCCGGGGGTCCGAGTTGACGTACGAACTCCCACCAGGTACGTCTCAGAGCCCTAATTTCAATGAAGTATCAGAGGGAGTTCCTTCTGTTCAAAGACAAGGACTCGACCGCGAAAGCGACCTTGTTTGAGATCGTTAACCTTCCTAGTGGCTCGGTTGGTATCAAGTACGTCCACACGGGCAAGCTTTGGAGCGCTCCCATTATTTGGGACAAATGGATTTTTGCTAAGTCCGAATCGCCTTTCGGGCTCGGTTTCGCTAAGAACCAATTTGAGCCGGTTAAGCTCGTCGATGGTGACGACATGATCGCTCTAGAGAACATATTCCACGGAACGTACGTCAAAAAGTTTAGAAACTTCTATTACACGGACTGCTTAAATGTTAAAGGGTCAGAGCTTAACGATTACGCGTGTAAGTTCAAGGTGGTCGAGCCTATCAAGGAAAGAAAGGTCCAAGTCGTAAGTTTACGACACGATTGCGTAAGGATCGTTAGTGATGTCCAGGAAGCCGTGATAGAGAAGAAAGACATACGCAATGATGGAACCTCTGAGATTACTAAGGTTGTCCAATTCACCAAGTACAAGGAGTACCAACAACGTTCGTGGGGAAAGAGTAGCTTCTTGCAGACGCCCGTGCCATTCTGGCTCAACAGCGTTACCCCAATGTACAACGGCAGTTTCATTATTACGGGTAGGGAGGTTGTAGATGACAAGAATTACCAGTGGGGGAAGATCAACGAAAAGAAGACGGAGCCGAAAAAGGAAGATTACACTGTCAAGGTTCCGGCTAGAAGTGTGAGGACTGCCAAGCTCATTGCTAGGAAGATTGTGTATGAAGTTCCTTATAATTATGATCAGTATGATGTTCTTAGTGACATCAAGGACTTTAAACCCGAGCTTGCCAAAACAGAGCTTAAAGACGAGCGCGATGGCATTCTCTATGGTGTCCTTCAATTCGACTACAAGATCATTGTTGACTAGCTGCACAACCCCAACGCCAGGTGTTTGCCTCTTCCTACAAGTACAATAATAAATGTATCTTCTTCTTTACTACTCGGATAGTATATGTGCCGAGTTCCTTGAGAGTACCTTTAATTTCAATTTCCAAGCTAAGGAAGAAGAAAATTATGACTTTTTTACTTTTACATTATCAAAAATCTTGTAATTTACTCTTCTTGTTGTAAGAGTGGTTGTATTATTGTGACATTTTATTATATCTACTTTTATGAATTTGAAGATCAATTTCAATTTATATGGATTATTATATATGAACTCCTCTTCGTACAGTATGTCATTTGTCGCACAATTCGACAGTTTTGAGATCAAATTAAATATGAAACCAACGGATGTTCATCGTTTGCAAAATTGAAATTATTCGCGAAATTAGCAACCATATAACATGTTAAATTTGTGACTAGAACGTCGCAATGATAGAGTCTCGGGAATGTATAGATAACATTTGGTAATGTATGTGGAGAAAACATAAGATAGAAGAAACGATTCCGGGATCTTCTTTACTTGATGTTTGTCTTATTTCCTAATTACTTTTAGAGTGTCTTGGGAGATTTACTAGCTACTACTTACCTAAATCCAATAAGTCTTTTGGTAAGGTGGTTAATATATAAAACTCACCTCCTCTAGCCTAATTGGGTAAGGGAATTAGTGAGAGAGCTACAATAAGAGAGTTCTTAGATTAGCATATCTAGAGAACTGCTCAATTCATCTTGTATCTGTAATTCCCCACCATAGTGAAATTGATTCCTAGCCCCTGTGGACGTAGCTATCACGTTGATAGTGAACCACCTTAAAATTTGGTGAGATCTTTTCTATTGTTGTTTGTTATCGTTCTTACACGCTTCCGAATTTCGCGCCCAATTGCAGAACATAACTCGTGACCACTTGTTATGGATCCTCGAGTCTGCCCTCACTTATTTAAACACATGTACTGACATTAAATGTGTTATATATCTTGACATGTCCTTTTTCGCGAATGTCTTATACTTGCCGGTCCATATAATTGAGAATCCACTTTATAGAGGGGGTAACTAATCAACGAGACTCGTATACCACGTGAAAAAACCAAGTCAAACAAAAACCTAAACCGATGACTCAAGCCCCAACAATAACTTTATACCCTATTTCAAAAAAAAAAAAAAACTTGTACTTGACCTGGGACTACCCATTCCCAACTCGAGAACCCGATTCATCCATCTTACCGTATTTTCGTCTAACTCGGATCCTCTATCTCATTCGATGTCTATGTATCTCCTAAACATATACTCCATATAGAAGAGCTTGTATTTTATTTTTGGTATATAAAAGTCCAATACTACGACTCCTACTAAGATTGAGATACGACGATTCGAATTCGAGACTATCCCCGTAAAGATGATACACTAACCTGTTCCTCAAACATATATATATAAAAAAAAAAAGGTTTTTAACATACCGCTGTTCACTTGGGTTGGGCAGTAAAATCAGCAAAAAGTCAAAGACAAGACAGAAGCTTAGTGGGCAGTTGAATCAGTGTTGTTCTTCAAAAATCTGTGGAGAGAGAAAAAGATGGAAAAAGGGAAAGGAGTAATGGGGGGAGGAAGAAGATGGGCAGTTGAATTCACTGATAATTCAACTTCTCATTCTACTCGCGATTTCCCAGATCCACCTGGTTTCGCTCGTGCTTCTCAAGATCAGGATGAATCTTCTGTCGCACGCCAATCCAAAGACGGCGAAACTAATTGGAAAGCTCAGGTCTTTTTTTTTTTTTTTTAATCCCCTTTTTTAATTAGGGTTTCGTTTCATTTTATATTATCATTGTTGGGTTAATTTTGTTGATGTCAAATTTGGGGAAAAATCGGACCTTTTTGAGTTTTTAGATGAGTTGATTGATGATTGTATTGTATTTGTTGCTTTATACAGTAGCTTCAAATTGCTATGAATTTGTAAGTTTATTGTTTTTGATGGTCTGAATTTAATTTAATCATGTTTGAGTTTAGATTATGAAAGTAATCAACTTTTTTTTAGCTCTTTTATTCATTGTTTGATTTAATGGGATTTTGATGATTTATTTGTATCTACAAGGGTTTTGAATTTTGGGTATTTTAAGGAAGAAAAGGTTGAATTATGTTAATAACTAAGCATTCCAATGGTCATCCTTTATTAGTTGGGGGTGGGGTGGATGGGTTTGGGGGGGGGACTGTGGGGAGAAGAGGGGATGAAGTTTGACCCTGGCCTTGTTCGTAGCTGGGATGAGAAACCAGTGATTCGAACAAATCGAGTAAAAGTCAGCGAACTTTGTAGTATACTCTTCTCGTTTGCAGTTTACTGTTTGGGTTAAAAGCTTGAATATGAGGAAAAGTTTCATAATTTGATAACCAATCCATAGTTTTTGATTGGCTGGATGAGGGTGGGGGCGAGAGAATGTATTGCTTGAGGTATGGGATCCATCAATATGCATTATCTCGGGTCGGTGTAAGGTAGCGTAGATAGTTAAGTCATTGTTACTCAACATAGAAATTGTAGATGTGATTCCCTTGGCAACCCAAAGAAAAAAGGATCTTGTATTGCTGTGAGCACTTAACCACATGTGGCAAGAAGATAGTCGCAGGTGTTAAAATTCATTTTAATGTGTCACTGATGATGATTCATGTTAGCTGACCCCAAATCATTTTGGGAATAAGGCTTTGTTTGTTATTGTTGTTGACTTGTTGGCTGTAGAACACCAGTGATCAGTCAAGTGTTTTTCAGTCTGAGTTTAAAATTCATCATCGTGGTGAGCGTCATGGGTTGAATTTCCCGTCTATTACGTTTTAAAGGTACCAAACTGAGGCAGGGCAGGGAATTGGTTTATTGATTATTGTGTTGTGTTTGTTGCATTAAATTCACTAGCTTCAAATTGCTGTGAATTAGTTTACTGTTCTTGATGATCTTGATTTTGTCATGTCTTAGTGTAGAGCTAAACAAAGTAATTAACTTTGTTTAGCTCTTTATGTATCGTTTGATTTATGATTATTGAGATCCCCATAATTCGTTCGTACCTATTTATAGTTTAAGCTTTTGGGCATTTGAAAAAAGGAAAGAGTGAAAATTTCAATAATAGCCAAGGGGAGATTAGGGAATGAAGTTTGTTCCTTGTTTGTAGCCGGGACAAGAAACCAGTGACTTAAACAAATTGAGTAAAAATTCAGCAAACTTTGTAGGGTACTCTTCTCTTGTCTGCTTTACATATTTGGGTTAGAAGTATGAATATGAGGAAAGCTTTGATAGTATAGTTTTTATAATTGGTTGGAAGAAGGGGGGGGGGGATGTATTGCTAGAGGTATGGGATCCAGTGATTCACCAATTTGCATTATCTTGGGTCGATGCGAGGCAGCTTAGATGGTTAGGTTATTGTTTACTTAACTTTGAAATTGTAGTTGCGACTCCCTTGGCTACCCAAAAACAAAGGGTCTTGTATTGCTGTGAACACTTGACCAGTTGTGGCAAGAAGATAATCGCATGTTTTAATATTCATTTTAAAGTGTTGGCTGGAGAACAGCAGTCATGTTTTTTTCAATCTGAGTTTGATGTTGTGGTGAACGTTATAGGTTTAATTCCCGTCTATTACGTGTCTTGTAATTTTGAAATCTCACATATTTTTGTTAAAAGCATCTGATTATCTTTTGGCTACATATGTCAACAGAAAGCTTGGGAAGTAGCTCAATCTCCTTTCAAGAACTTAATGATGATGGGGTTTATGATGTGGATGGCTGGAAGCACTGTTCACCTGTTTAGCATCGGTATCACATTTTCTGCTTTTTTGCAGCCCATAAGTGCCCTTCAGGGCGTAGGAAAAGGTACAGTTATCTACTTATTCCTCTGCTTGTGCCACTGAGAATGTGTGCATATGACAACACAATTTGTCGCTGCTTTCGCTTGAATGGTTTGATGGAAGCTGGCCGCTGGATGATTTTAGACTTTGTTCTATTTTGCAGTTTTTGAGCCATATAAGGACAGCAAAATTGATCTGCTTGGCCCTAAGTTGGTCTATATTGCTCTCAATTTGGCGGGTCTTGGCCTTGGTATCTGGAAGGTATATCCTACATCCAATAATGATATTTGTGAGAGAGCCATGGTCTATCTGGTGCCTAGATTTTGTCTAAATGCCATTTTTCCGGGTACTTGCAGTTAAACACTTTGGGTCTTCTGCCTACACACGCTTCAGACTGGGTTTCATCCCTACCTCCTCCTCAGGTTCATGCTTCGCTTTTAACTTGCAACTTGTTTGGTTTATTTAATTCAAGAGCCTTTTTCTTGTGGTTGTGGAGTAACTACTTATGAAATTGGGATCTAACCTTTATGGACGTCCAATAATTGATTTTGCCAATCATTTCAGTCGAAATATTAGTAGAGATACATCTCTCTCATATTTTATTTTTATCCTCACTCATGTCTGCTCACAAGTTGTCATAGATTAGCATAAGAAATAACAGTTCAAATTGAGGAAGCAAAGAGATCTGTGCTTGTGTGACTTTAAATGAGTCGTATTTAAGGTCACGAACCTAATGCCAAATAAGTCTTCCGTCACATAGTTCTTCCAAGTTCTAACTAAGGAGTAAAAAAGAATTTCTCAGCTTAAATGTTTAGGAAACGAGTATGGATCCTCTAGAGTTTGATTTTGGTAGAGTTTGTGGAGTTTACCAAAACTAGTAATAAGACAAAATGAAAGAATTTTGAAAGGCACAAATAAAAATCTTAAATTATTCATTCTTACCTTTTTAAGTAAACTCTACCAAATAGAGTTCATTTTCAACTCTAGAGGATCTATACACATTTTCAACTCTAGAGGATCTATACACTTAGGAAACTCAACCTTTTGGGAGAACTCACCAAGATGATGATAATATTCTTTTGCGCAACAGAGCTTGCCATACATCTGACAAAAGTGTACCCCTTTTTTAAAGTGTCTCTTGGACATGACACTTCTTACCGTAGATCCCCTGCTATGCACCTCAGATCACTGAGGATCTTGTGCGTTTCAGAAACGTGTGCCGCCTCACCCTGATGTGATGCCCTGTGCGGCCGGTCAGGCACTTCTTTTGAAACAATGACCTTTGGAAGTGCTGGCTAAAGCCATTGTAGAACTATTTGCAGAAAAATTGTTCGATATATGATATCAATGAAAGAGTTGCGAAGAGGTGACATATGTGAGTATATGACCATAAAGACTTGACTATTACTTCTTTGTTGGTCTCTATAAATCCTATTAATGGACCGGTATATTGTCTACCATAATGAAGTAGTTCATCATTGCTGTAAGGTTCGGAGGGTATGTTCTAACTTAAGTGTTGCGTATGGATGCATATGTGGTACCTTTTGTTCTTGAAGATTTGAGAGAGGGTGATGTATATCCAAGAGTGACTTTGGTTGCAGCCAAAATTTAATGTCATGGAAATTATGGTGCTTGTGTCAGGATCTTGTTAAATCTATAAACTATGATCAGCGCTGTTGTTGCCTGTTGTCTGTTGTGCTGTAATGGCTAGATGATGCTGTGTTTAAATTCTTCGAAGCTTGATTCCTAATCCCCAATTCCCTAATCAACATCTCAATTCTGCTCACAGGATGTTGAGTATTCTGGTGGCGGTTTCCCTCTTTATTAAGTAGGTGTCTCTCTAGTCATGGCTCTTCAGGATTTCTTATCAGCAAAAAGCAGGGAAATTTTGCTGAGGACCAAGGGTAAACACTCATCTGAGCAAAGCGATCAGCCTATTTGGTATGACTGGATTACTTATAGCACAAGATGATAAAGCTCGGACATCATATACAAGTATCCTCTTGGGAGCATGAAGGATTAATGGTCCTGTTGGTATAGTATTTATCGGAAAAACAACTCCTATGTAGATGCCATTCCGTTTTTTTGTTACATCTGGCTTAGGGAACCCGAAAGAAATACTGTGAAGTTCCAACTGCTTTCATTTAGCTGTGTGGCTATATATTTTGCATCTTATGATGTTCATTTCTAACCCATACATAGCTCTGGCTTCCCTGACTTGCGCTTTCGTAATATTCGCTGTGCATGAGCTAGTTATAGCTGTCTCATTCCATTTGCCTTAGCAAGTGCTGTGATTCTCAAGGGCAGGGGAAAGTTCTCTTCAAAGAGAATCCAAAGAAAGTCGAAAATGTCTGGCTTTTTTGAGTGGTAATCTTCGTAGAAATTCCGGGTTCCATAGTATCTTGTTAAAGAAGTGGTTGAGGATTGATGTTCACTTCACCTTTATCAATATTCATATGCCAATGAACATTCTTTTAATTTTTTTTTTTTTTTTACCAAATTTAGAGGGTCTAAAATTCTAAATCAAAGTTGACGACCAATGAAAATATTACCTTGTTTTTTTGGCGGGGAAAATATTGTTTACCGCTACGATGGAGTAATTTTGTATTCATTTGAACCAACATGATTTAACTTGTTCAATTCAATCCCTCCAACGAATAAATGGGAGGGACGAGTTCACCTAATCATCATAAAAGAGCGAATTTTACATTTGTAAAACAATAGTTTACTACGGAGTATTATTGAGCGAGAATAGATTCCGTTACTTTTCTATCTCTTTTCGTAAAGTCGTGACCAACAACAATTGAAAGTGAAAATTGAAAGGTGAAGTATAGTTTTACAGTGGCCATAAGACAAGGCGACAAGCCAACAACAAACAAACATTCAACACAAGTCTTGACTCATTAAACTTCTCATTCAAGGTTCAATCTACCCCCAAAATTTCCAACTTTCTCTCTCTCTTAATTGACACCAAATTCGTCGACATGGATATGAGCTTAGAGCAGCTGAAACAGTACAACGGGTCGGACCCATCAAAGCCCATATACGTTGCAATCAAGGGTCGGGTCTTCGATGTCACATCCGGTGGCAACTTCTACGGGCCGGCCGGTCCATACGCCATGTTCGCGGGAAAAGATGCCAGCAGGGCTTTGGCTAAGATGAGCAAGGAGGAAGACGACGTCGTTTCGAACCTTGATGGGCTCACTGAGAAGGAACTTGGTGTTCTTGCTGATTGGGAGAAGAAATTCGAGGCTAAGTACTCTGTTGTTGGCCGTGTCGTTTAATTAATTAATCCTTTTCATAATACTATGATAATAATAATGTTCAGAAATCATGTTTAATCATCATCATATGATTTGGTATTGTCTTTTTATGTCGAAAGTTTGTGACTTTTAATGTTGGTGTGTCATTTAAGGAGTAATTATAATTGTAATGTTACTTTTGAACAGTGATGTTGGAGTGATTTGAGTGTAAATTATCAATTATGTACTGATTCGGTCCGATTCTCGAGGTGATTTTCATTTTGGGTCATCATGTGTTCAGTCAGTGTGTCCTATGTTTCAATAGGGGTAAGACTTGCGTACATGTGATTCCCCTTACCCGGCGTTGGGATAATGATGATGTTGTTGTACTGATTTGGGGTTTTATAGATGTGTTGTTCATCATGTCCTTGGATATTTGATAATCAGGGTTGGAAATCACTTGGAAAGTATGTTTCTTTTGTCCTTGTTGGTTCTAAGGGAAGCATTTGGGTGATTGTTGATGCGGGTGATTGTCGAACCTGGGTCATGAGATGGAGAATTTTTAATGATTATCATAATTTTGTGTGAAGTTGGTGAAATTGGAGGGATTATCTTTGTATGTCTGGGGTTTTGTTTGTATAGTCGGTTAAGTTAAAAAAGCTCCTTGATGTGTTACAAAGGTGATGGGGATTGTTATCAACAGGTTGAGTTGGAATGGGTGCGTGTAATTTCATGGCATTACAAATTTAGAGAAGATGATATGTAAGTCGTGAGACATTGAGTGTCGTACATGGTTGGAAGAGAGGAGAAGAGACTTGTATAGAACAAAGTGATCATCTTGTCGTATTCCTAATTGGTTTACAGATGGATTGTGGAACCTCATTGAAAGTCCACCTCTCCTCTTTGAACTGGCTTGTGTACCCCTCTTGATGAATTTGAGAATTGGCGTATTATAGTGTCTAGGATTGCAAGTGTATGACTTGAGATAGTGTTGTCTATCGTTCAAGGATGGATCGAGATGCCTGAACTTGTTTGCACTCTACCTCTCCTCTAGGATGGGCTTGTGTATGCTCATTGGCAAATTTGAGATGGCCCATTGTAATGTGGAAGAATGCATAGGCGGTGCTTGTATCTTACCCCTATCACCCTATGTATGACTTGAAAATTTTGTGTATTAAAATGTTGCCAGTTGACTGGTATGTTTGGTCTACAATTTGGTGGTTGCAACCTGCAATGTAAGTGTGCTTCCGTTGCGGTTTTTGTTTCCTGGCTTACTGTGAGGGATTTTAATGTTAGGTTCTATGTTATGATTTCATGAATGTATTCATTGGTCATAAGAATTGTGTCTTGGTGTTTTTCTGTACACTTCCTTGCTTAAATTTTGTTTGATTTGCTGGCTAAATGTGTGTGGTTTTAGATTTTGTTGACACATGAATCTGATTGAGTTAACTTTGAAATTTACTAGTTATTTCGGGAGTTTGCTTGTATTGTCCTCTTGATCTGGAGAGTTCTGGTGCGGTGTTACAAGAAAGATATATTCTTCATGGTAGAGAAACCAAAGATGTGCTTGTTTGGGTGACTCTAGTGTCGGCTGTGTTTCTGAGGGTTAGACTGTCATTACTCATTGGCCATGTTCTTCATTCTTGTTTGATAACCGGGTGACTCTTAACGTACGCTGTGTACTGAGGACTAGACTGTCATCACGCATTAGCCATGAGCTACTTTCTTGTTTGATGATTGATATGACTCAATGGTTTAATTTGTTGCATTCTATATCCTTCTTCCAAATCTCTTAATATATTGGTTTGGAGGACCTATGCTTGGTTTCTTATTTATGAGTTCACTGGATCTTGTCCCTGAACTATTGGTCGTGAGCTCAAATTTTAAGAGCTATATCCCCCAGATTTTGGGTACATTCTTATATCCCCTCACTGTTGATCTTTGTCTTCTCATACCTCTGTGTTAATAACAGTTGTCTGTTGTAAATAACATTATTGTCCAATTTTAATGAATGAGGTGTTTTTACTTGGGCATGTTAATTATTACTCCTAACTTTTCCTCTGTGATTGCCCTCCCCTCCCCATCCCCCCCCCCCCAATATGATAAGTCTGATTTCAAGTTCTGTTTAAATGATCGAATGGTCTGATTGAGCTTGGATCTAGACCGCAGAGGCCTATCCACGTTCTGTGAAGGCTTTGTCAAGGTGTCTTTGCTTTAATTGAAAGGGCTCTTGTGGCACTATTGATGTGTGTACCAGACTGTCGTAGTTGATTACCATTTGCAGCATTAGTCGATTGTACATGTAGACACGATATGTTTATATGTAACACTTGTATTCATGGATGCACTGGCATTGATGAAAGAGAGATGTCTCTTTCTTTCCTTTTGTTTGCCACTTTTGTGTGTTGATTATTAGTAGTCGGATTAGCCCGTTGGAGTATAATGGTAGTTGGCCATCGTTGTACTTGGTAGTCATCTTTATAGACACAGTGCTAACATTCTTTGCTTTTGTGCCTATGTTTGTGTCTGAGCATTATTGTCCCAAATGAAGATCAGAATTCTTACTGATCGGTTCTCAGTTGTTCTTTCTCGATTCCTGATTGATCTGTTGTCCTGTCTTGGATTTTTAGTCTCGAGATTACCTTGTGTTGGATAGAGGCCATATAGCTAGCATCTCGGTTATGTTCATTCTTTTCTGATTTCGAGTGAGAATAATTGTACTGGTAGCTGTTTCTCAGTGAGTTTATAAACTTCTGATGCCCCGAAATGTTCTTTAATTTCGTCATGAGGGTGCTATGGTTTTGTCATGCGAAATTGAGGATGCTTGTACAGGTCGAGTTGATCTAGGATGCGAAGGTAAACGCCTCCTGTACAACTGCAGTATTGCAGCTGTGTTAAGCTGTCCAAGTAGTGAATTCTTTTCCTGTATTCAGTTCAGAACTCTGTAGAGTCTAGCAGGCTCATAAGGTAAATTGATGTGAGTAGTCTGGGTTGAAACCTGAGCGTCAAATACACACTTTTTTTTTCTCTTCCCCCACGTAGTCTTTACTTTAAATTGATTCCTACAATCCTTTTGTAAGAATTTCTGGAAATGGAGTTTAAAAATCACTACTCCATACGACATAGAATGAACCGATGTTATTGACTTTTAGACTCGGGTTTTAAAATCACAATGCCTTAGTTTGGGAAGTGTTGAAATTGGCTCCTTGTACAGTTCAGGCAAACTGTGATTTCCACACAAAACAGTTGAAAACTGAATGAATTCAATCTTATAGAAGCAAATCAAATTAACTGCAACTCTACCCTCTAAGCTCCACCACTTGCGGGTTCAACCCGGTCTTAATTGTGCGATTTGAGGTTGCGTAAACAACAAATAATAATTAGTTATGTGCGTCTTTGATTCGATAATGTTAGTGGCAAACTGAAATTTCTTTTGAGTGAAGAGTGATCTATAATTACTTACTTTTCCTATTTACTCATTATGACATTGTACATTTTAAGAATTAATATGTAATACTGTAGTAGTTAGTAAGTTGCATAGAAGTTACTAATGGCGCGAATCTTGAAGCTGAAGTATCATGAACAAAAGCAGCATGCAATAATGTCACTTTGGTCCCTTTGCAAAGCAACTCATTTATTAGTCCTTTGCATTTTTTCACCCTTTTCTCTCTCTCTCTGTCATCATCTCTTTACTTTACTATCCTTATCTTCTTCTTCACTGTTTTTTTCTGCACTCCACTTGTAGCAGTGAAAAAGCCATCTTGCTTCACTATTTTCAGCTGTTTCTTTTTTACCCCTCTGGTAAATACGACACCGTCTTAGCCCAAAATGATCCGGGGTCGGCACGAGTAAAGAGACAGCAGTAAGCAGTCTGGTAAATCTTACTCTTACTTTTTTTTACTGGGTTTATTAACACTGGGTTCATGTACTGCCCTTGTTATAATATGTGCTCTTTTTTCTGGGTTTCATTGCTTTTAAATTTTATTATTGTTTTATTGCCCATTCTTCCTTATTTGCTGTGTTTTGTCCCTTTTCTCAGCCGTTTTTTGGGTGCAATCCGACAAAAATGTGAATTAAATAGAACTCATTTTTATTTGATGGTCTAAGTTTGACCAAAATAGCATAAGATACCTATCAAATCTTGTAATTAGAAAAATTAGTTGTCTTTCGATATTTCTAGAAATATATTACTCACTTTATTGCTTGGTTTTGTACCTGAATGAATTAAGAAATTGTTTATTTTCTGAAAAATTGGGATTTGGAATAGTGTGCATAGCTCAAGTCAATGTGCTTATTTGAGCTTCCAAAGTAAGTATTTGAGTAGAATGTGTATTGCATATTTGCATGTCGTCTTCCAAATAGCATATGCTGTGTCACGAAATTGTCGAATGTTTGAGTAGGACTGTTCTATCGTAAACCCAATCGAAATTGCGTATTTTGAAACAGTAAATTTTTGGCATAGGTAGGAGCAGCTCTTTTGGTTATTACATTGTTGTTCACTGTAGAAGAAAATTAGGAAGAGTAAAACCCGTGCAGTCAACAAAACACTAAAATTTCAGAGATTTCTTCAAAGGATATGGCCGACAAAATCAATGTTAAAGGCAAGAAAAGATGTTAATCATCAAACTACTTTGCACTTAATCACCCAACTAATCACTTAATAATCAGAATAAATCTTTAACAGCTCTGGTCCCCCTCTTATTCTGCTCTTTTTTTTGCGTTTCTTTTGGTCTGTATTGACTGTATAGCATCATATACTCTATTCCCCATGCAATATGATAACATGATTCTTTACTTCTACGGAACATAATTCGGAAAATACTATTAGCACTCCAAAACCGACTTCCAACACTCGTCGAGATAAAAAAAATGATGTTGATAAAGAGACTGTTTTGAAGTGCCAATGATTGTTGCATTACTTTGAACTCATTTCCATAAACCTCAAAGTTGGGCCTCACTCACTCTATTTTCTCCTTGTTCTCTGCAGACTCAGTTGTCCTGAAGTCCTGCAGTTTCCAATGGAGATGATTTCTCCAAGTCCCTTCTGTTTAAACCTTCTTCTTGTTGCCTCTATTGCTGTCACTGTATCTTGTGGAGCTTCTGATGTGTTTTCTGATGCACTTCTGAGCTTGAAATCGGAGCTTGTCGATCACTACAACGGGTTGGGAGACTGGTTTTTGCCTTCTGGAGAAGACCCAACTTTTGAAATTGCAGCATGTTCATGGTCTGGTGTTTCCTGCAACAATAACTCTACTATGGTTGTCGGTCTGGACCT
>JBBYHQ010312584.1:0-16971 GCA_038382645.1 Spergularia azorica | reverse complement strand
TGATTGCTCCAATCAAAACTTGTGGGGGTTGATTTCACGTAGAGGCAAACGTATGGGGCTTATAAACCACTTTCGCCCAAAAATAATGTCACCATTTCCAAAAGGAAAAGAAAGGAAAAAAAAGGGGCAAAATGTACCAAAATATCAATATTGATAATTGATTACCAAAATATCAATTATTGAAAATCTAATAATTTAGGTGAATGTGAATTAATACCCTGAGAACCTGAGGGGTTTAGGATCTGGTCTAATTTGCGCAAATTATACCATGCTCCAAGGAGCATGGTGATCCTCCTCACAATAAAGGAGTGGGGAGCATATTTAAAATGATTTTTCATTTTTTAATATATGGTCCCCACTCATCTATTGTGAGGAGGAATACCATGCTCCTTGTGCTCTTTGGAGCATGATATAAGCACTGGTCTAATTTGAACTGAATTGAGTTCAATCTAAACTGACCAAAATATATGCTTAAAAAAGTATCATATCATACATAAAGTGTACTCAATTCACTAGTTAAATGAGTAATCATGACAAAAGAAACTCTAATCTTAAGTTAGAATTGAACAATTTGGTGCTAAAGTTGTTTGCAAGGTTTGTTCCCTAAAACATGTCATTTATACGTTAAAATTTGTTACTAAATATTTATGTCATGAGACGGCAGTTTCTACTTATTGATAACCATTTTTTGGCGGTGCTAATGTAATGAGCCTTGTGCATAATATAAGAATGTCTAAAATAAGTACTCCTACAGTCCTACAAACAATAATACTAATTGATTAGCCAAGATTTATGTCATTTGTCATTTCAAAAAAAAAAAAGGATTTATGTCATTTGACTATAAAAGGTGAAGAAAGCATAGGCTCCCATGTCATGAAGAAAATTAAGCCATACTTTGTGGATCAAGTCTTTGCTTTTGACAGCTCATGGGGTCACATTTTTGGGGTGTTGAAGTCGTCACTTTATGTTAATTTTTTGCCATTCTTTCTTGATTTATAGTGTTGACCCCCTTATTCCATGATTCCATCCCGATGAACTTGTGAGAAACTTGTATTCGAAGAATCTGAATAAATGCAATATCTGTCTGAACTCCTTTTACCAATTTACCAAATCATTCCTTCTACGATTTTATGGATTCATATTCAACATTATCATTTGTATGATTATGTGAAATGCGTTGATAGCTTGTTACAATGTTACTCGAGCGGTTGCGAGATATAGAATCACTACAGTACTTGAATATTCAATTTTCGATTGGAAATCAGAAAGGAGAGCCATCGACTCAACCTCACCCTTCAGTTTTCAGGAATCGCATAGGCTAAGGACATAGTTACTTTTCCAATTCACATAATTTCGTTGAGACCAACAACTTTTTTTCCTCAATAAACGCTGCCAGCCTGCGCATAGGGTCCGCTCCTTTGAAATTAAGATACTACAAGTTGATACAACTAATCAAATAGATGCATGTATTATGTATGTGATGTACTCTTTGAATCGACAACAAAATTATACTAATCATGAAAGTGAATCTTGAAATCACTGTGTCTAAAAAAACCGCGAATGCTGACCATGGATTAGAACATGACATATTCTCAGTGGCGTACACACAGTTTTTAATTGTATACATCGTTTTTTCTAAGATGTGTCATAAGGGCACACATTAAAACATACGGAGTAGTATTCTACACAATAAATAAAATCTTAGTATCTCTACGAGAAAGATCAATTATTACTGTTTCATATTTTTCAGCTATAACTGACAGACAAAACCAGTAAATCTTCTATGGTGCAATTGGTAAATCTAACGAATGCGACAGTCTCCCTACTAAGTTTACACATGGTACAGTTGCATAAACAGGAAATATATGCTCTCTGAAAACAAAGCTAATGGATTGTCAAGGAAGATATCAGAATAAGCAGATGTGAAATCGAAAAAATGGAGAACATTGAATGAAATTACTATATGATAAATTGATAAGAAGGTATTTACAGGGGAGAAAAAGAAAGAATTATATATCGACATATCCTCGGAACAAAAAGTTGTTCTATTTGGCCGTTTTTCTGCTTTTCCTAATTGTCCTACAACAAGTTTGTCTTCTGTGTTGTTAATAATTCATTCTGTAGTAGCTAAACAGTGGGAAAGAATTTGCTCTTTAACCCACAGGTTAAATGAGAATTCGGAAAGAAAGGTAAAAAATGTAGTGAAACAAAACACGGAACCTCTTAGAAATAGCGGTTGTCCCCCCTGCTTCCTGCAGCAACTTTCCGGTGACGCCTTGAGCCAGATCTTTTCTCTCGGCCACGCTTGGGAGGATTTTTCCTCCCAACAGTCCTTCCGGCTGTCTCACTTCTATTTACTGTAGGTGATGGTCGTATGTATGGCTGCCTGCGTGAAGGAGTCCTAGGGGGACTTGGTGGTGGCATGAGTTCCAACAGTTCCCTGTGGTACGCCTGTAGTTTGACAGTAATGTTAGATTGTACAGAGAAAAAACCTGGTACTGACTTGAAGCTTCTTGCAGTTAGGTGCTACTGTGAATTCTTAAAGTAAGATGTCATTACCTGTATGACAAAGTTCCGCCTTTCACAATCGAGAAACATGTTAATACCCCAGTTAATTTTCGACATTATCTTGTCCCGTACAGTAGAGAAGCTTAACTGATCTCTAGAAGTGAAACGATCAACTTCATTGAACCATAAGCAAGTAAATAAATTTGTGACCGGAATGTGTTCCCTTATGATCACACAACCCTCAGGAACATCTGCACAAGATGAGAAGGTAAATCAGTGGATTCGACAGCCACAGAAGACCAGAAAGGAAGGGCGGTGTCAGACAACAGGAAAACATGAAAAGGATTCCAAAGCAAGATCCATAGACACACCACTGGTTATAGGCAACTTCGCCTCAGAATATGGAGTCAAACCCTCTTTCCTGTAGAAATCAACCTGGTAATCGATAGTGGCATTGTCATACTTCTCACCCGCTTTATTTGCCTCAGCTTCCACAAACACATCAAACCTTCTATAGTGTCTTGAAATGGCGAAAGTTGCATTCTCACGCCACAAAAACCTGATCCATATAAAAGCTAAGTTCCATAAATAGTACTTATATGGGAACATTTCTTAATAGACTCATCAGCCACAATTATCTAAAGATAAAAAACGCTCATCATAGAGAGCAATGGCTGAATGAATCTCAATACACCAAGGGGCCCAAAGTTGTAAGTATGAAATTTTCAATGCTTTAACAGGAATATTATGAATTCGGGTAAAATCCAAAGACTGTGGCATACTGGCATCTGACGAACTAAAACATTTCTTAACAGACTCATCAGCCACAATTATCTAAAGATAAAAAACGCTAATCATAAAGAGCAATGGCTAAATGAATCTCAATACACCAAGGGGGCCAAAGTTGTAAGTATAAAATTTTCAAAGCTTTAACAGGAATATTATGAATTCGGGTAAAATCCAGACTGTGGCATCTGACGAACTAAAACATTTCTTAACAGACTAATTATCTAAAGATAAAAAACGCTAATCATAAAGAGCAATGGCTGAATGAATCTCAAAACACCAAGGGGGCCAAAGTTGTAAGTATAAACTTTTCAAAGCTTTAACAGGAATATTATTAATTCGGGTAAAACCTACAGACTGTGGCATCTGACGAACTAAAATATCTGAAGGTAACATATATTGGTTCAGAGCTTCAGAAACTGTGATTTTCTCTTCAATTATTAGCCCTACATAGCATATATAATTTCAGCCAAAAGTCTGACAGAAAATGCAATATCATTCCCCAGCGTCTGAAAACACAACAACGATTCCCACCCCAAAGAAAAAGACCTTAGAGCTGATTCATTTAGGTATAGGATTGATATTCTGGAGTCCGAGCCGGACAAATTAGCCTCTTAGCAGGTAACTCCCACTTTAATAACAAGATGACAGAATCTACCAGACGTAAGAAATTAGCAGATAACTCCAACTTTGATGAACAGATTGTTGGATTTGTGATCCAAAAAAATGGGTCAAAATTAGTTTAAGTTGTTCCTAATAATTAGCATAGGTTTAGTGGGTAGTTTAGTGGTTAGTGGCAGTACTATTGTACGTGGGATATGTTTGCTAGCTTTTAGGATAAGTTGCACGTAATTGTTATTATGGATGTAAAGCCTATATAAGAGGCTCTAGTGTATTGAATTTAATTGAGTTAGTTTCACAGTAAACTTCTCCATATGGTTTACTCTCATATTTTCCTCCCCTCTAAAATTCTACACAGATTCCTTGTAAGAAGTAAATGTGCATCTATCGTTATTAAGGAAGGAAACGGTCGCATAACATGAAGATAGAATGATTGCTAACTAAGCAACAACATTAAACAATTTGTGTAGAGGTATAAACTGCATAAAGTGATATTGTGAAACATACTGCCACCGGATAGCAATTTTCTAAACTTTTTAACACTACAGGAAAAGATGAAAGTATCAAACAACTTCCTATCTCTTACGCATTCCCATAAAAAAATAACCCGGTTTCAAAATTAACACGGTCCCAAAAGGTCAGGAAGGGAGTGGATGGGAGGTTGAGGTTTGAGACTAAGACCTGGAATTAAGTGAAGCCCTTGGTCCAGTAAATTATAGATGTAAACAATATCTCCAGCCTCTCCTAAATATTTCTAAATATGACAGCAACTCATCCGACCACCCCCCTACCCCGCCTTATGGCTAGAGCCTTTAAGGCACTGGGGTAAAGATGTTGTTGTTGGTGAAGACTGCAACTCATCTAATTACGCCTCTTCTATGAAGTGAAATCTCTATGTTCTCTACCATTAGAGAACTGTTGACCCTCAAAAAACGGACTTCAATTTGTTATCTAGTAACACGTGCAATTCCAGGACAGATGGATTAACAGACAGATTTACCTTTCAAGGACCCGATAAGGATCATGCACAAGCTTTAGTTTTCCATCAATCCAGATGGAATATCGGATATTGGGAAAAAGTCGGTGCAATAGGAGCTTTGGAACCTGCATAAAAAATTAAAAACTTATCAGTAATAAAAAAGCATCCAGTGATGGGTAACAGAAGTGTACCAAAATCTCTAGCAGATAAAATTGCCTGTGTAGCAAAAACAAAAAAAAAAAAAAAAGGAAAGCAAGAAATAAACTCAGAAGAAGACAACTTAAGAAAGCTTTGTCACAAACTAAATCCCGCAAATAAAGAAATTCATTTCAATGAGCACATAGAGAGCTTTGCATGGTTGACCAAAAGTATGGAAACAAAGATGAGGGCGAATTGACCAAAGCTACATAAAACGAGAAGGCCTAACTGGTTCTGTTGAGTATTAACAAATGTTGTAGAAAATGGCAAGATGAACTCCCAGGAAAGAGGGTTTCTACAAAGAAGCAGGACACTGAAAGCTCCTAACTTTCCAAATCTATTCTATTCTAGTTATCATCTCATCACTGAGTGAACCAATAGTGTCACTATTTACCACAATAAGAATAGAGGCCAAAGAGTCACTATTAAGGCAATCCTGAGTTGCCTTTTGCCAAATATTTGTCGTGATAGGCAGCGGGACGCCGGGGCGTAAATGAATTTCCAATCGACAGCCAGTCCACAACGGGCATGAGTTCATCTACAATCTAGAGCTACAACCCCAACCACAAATGGAAAAATAGAACTGCACCCAGAACCACATGAGACAGACCTGACTCATGGTAAAGATACTTGATACATATAAACCAATATGCCAAAAATCTCTTGTCAGTGTTCACTCAGAATCTCATCAGGGAGAAGAGATTGACAGGCTGAAATACCCGTTGTTTACATTAAAAATTGTTTCAACTTTAGAGGACTCAAATTCTACTCAACTTCTCACTTCTTCTTCACTTTACCTCCTTCCGAGATTTCGGAGTCCACTACTCCAATGGATTGGTCTCCATGAATATTATTGCCAAGTCAAACATTCCCATCTCTCTCCCTCTCTCCAGTAGTCATAATTCGAGACCTAGACTCCTTTTTTTCATATTCTATAAGGAAGAGATAGTTTCAGGATCTCATGGTAGTTGCATAAATGGGACCAGCAAAGAAAAGCGGAAGCAAGATAATGCATAACTCACAAGGTACAAGACATACTCACAGACCACAGTAATGAAGTCATTGTAGGAGTGATCAAAGAAAGACAATTAATAAAAGGAAAGAAACAAAAAAGTCTGATTTCTGAAACGATGTGTTTTATTTCTAACACAAACATACTTCAGTCCAGTCCTTTGTGGACCTAGGATCCTACTAACTGATTGGCATTCCACTGGGGTAGAACTTTGATAGCCATATTGATAGTCCGAAATTTCATTTTCCCACAAAGATATTGCACCTCAACAAAGACGTAATAGACAAGGGAGGTTTTTACCTTTCCATTGCGCCTTGCATCACTGTATGGAATATTGCGGACAACAATTATTCTCCACAGACCCACCATCTTGCTGCTAGTCAAAACACTCTTGTTTCTCATATATTCTTCAGTTTGTTCATCAATAAACATAAAAAACGGAACATTCTTCTTGGCAATATCACTTATATTTTCAGGTTCCTGTATAACATCATAGTTCCCTGAAAGCCATTAAAAGCACAATAAGAATCTTTACTGCATAGAAGTCTATATCTGAAAGATCAGAGAGATATGTTTAAGTATTACACTACCAAATATTGCTGATGCAACTATAACATCATAATACTTGTCTAACTCAGAAAGATCGTCTTCATCGATATCAAATCCACTCCCACGACCAGGTTTACTTCCTTTCACAAATCTGAAAGACAAAAATATTGTTAAACAAAGCTAGCTGATCTATAATGTACCAGAATACACTACAGTATTCATCAACTTCCATCACGCATATCATCGATACAAACATTTATCTCTTAAGAGTAAAATGCTTTAGTTCTTCTCCAGGAAATCATGATGATATGCACTTACCCACAGTGCACATTCATTGACTCTTGTATATCAAAGGAATCATTCCTCTGCTTGAGAGAAGGATATCCACCAAAGTCAGAGCCTCCATGGGGTTCAATTTTAGTGGGGTTCTCCTCATGAACAAAACTCAAATTACGAAGCACCGGAGACTCAGATGGCAAACTAGGCATGCTGGCAACAGCCTGGTCAACTGGAAGATAACATACTGGACATGCTGGGCATAAAAAGGAACAGAGAGCAGCATTAACCAAAATGTAGAGGAACAAAAATCAAAGACACAGACAACCAATGTCCCTTTTCCTTCCTGAAATTCTAATTAGGCGTGCTCGTTTAATTTAATACTCATGATGTCATCCAACCATCAAATTTGCTGTCAAAAAGTCCTTAGAGAAGTACAATGGATGTGTGATTGGTAAAAGACAAAAGGACCTCTAAATGAAAGTGTATAGGACAATAAAGGGAGAAAAACATTGGTTCAATGTACTGATAAAGACATAAACCTGTTGATTTTCTATAAAAATGGAAAATTAGACGGAGCAATTTCCAAAAAGAAAAATTAAGGAAGAAAAGAAACGAGGTTTACATAGTATAACTTATTTGCTATGTATCAGTTTTATTGTTTTAAGTAGATTCAGAAGAAGTGAGTTTTCATCCACCTAGGCGAGGTCCAGTCCCATGGGATTATTCTATAATTTTATGTAAGAATAATATTGCACCAAAAATTGAATGTCGGTAAAAATGTTTAACCAACCCCCCCCCCCTCCCCCCGCATGGGCAATTCTGGATCACAGTGATTGTCCTGGATGGATAATCATCACCAGAAACCATCCCTCATCCACATGACTTTTAAGTAAATAAAATGCAAATATTTCGTGGGACTTACGTCTAGGTCCAAGCCGTCTGCTATTTGGTGGAGGTGGAGGGGGGAATTTAAAGGTTTTGCATGGGTGGACTGCAAAAGGCAAACCAATTGCAAGAGGGCTTCCACCGGCTTTCTGAGGTATCTGTGAACTCGATACATTTCTGTTCTTAGTAGAGTCCTTTCCTGTAGCAGCTGAAGCGTAGAAAAGATCATCTTTGACATGGGTTTTTGGGTGTTCAAGAGCTTCAGGAATATTTGTACTATTCACTCTTGTTGCTTCTTTACAAAGTAACCCACAAGACACATAAGTCGTCATTCATCAAGTAAATTCGGCTCAAACAAAAAACAGATCCATAGTTTACTTTATGAATTAAAATTATACCTAGCCAAGCACAGGAGAACTGCAAAAAGTCAAGTAAAGTTCAAGTAAAAAACAAAGTCTACCATGTTATGCTCTGTTTATGCTTAGATTCTTCGAATGAGTAAACATAATCGTAGTAAACAGATTCAAAGGACAGGTCAGGGGTAGACAAACTGCTACAAAAACGTACAAGAAGTCTGAATTTAGCTTCTATATATTGGTGCGTCGAGAATTCAACATGCTGACTCACATTTCTTTCGCAATAGGAACAAACACTAAAATCATAACATCACCAATATACAATACACAGAAGAAAGCCACGGGCATATTCACGACAAAAAAAAAAAAGAACAAGGGGCATGTACAAACCTTTGTTGACTGTAAAGAAGCCCGATGCAAATGCAAGTAGAGCAAAGCAAACCAAGATCACCATCCCAACTTTCCGTCGACACAACAATCTGAAAACACAAGGCATACACTTTTCCTTCTCCTTCTCCCTGAGACTTGAAAGTAGCACTTTCGATGGCTTCCTAGGGAAGGCTGTGGCCGCATGATTGTGCAACACACCATTCGATTGCTGCAGTTGCAGCGATCCATAACTCCCCGTTCGTAATCCCAATGACTTTGGGGTCATTGTATCTCCAAACCCTCAATTTTCCCTCTCATTGCCTTTACCCCCCCCCCCAGCACACACCGCCACATCAATTCTAAAATCGCCGCAGCTTAATCGAATTTTCCCCAAATTGCAAACCACCCTCCACTACTCACCCAACTAATATATCCCCACAAAAAATCAGCAATCTGGGACAAATACAAATTACTCAATAACTTCAATCACACTCTTCCAACCCCAACATTGCAAAGAAATCAACATCAATCATAAAATTGGGATATAAAACATAGCAATTAACTTACCAAAAACTTTATAACCCACAAATTCAACAATGTGATCCCAAATTCAGCAATCTACATCACAATTTCATAACATATGAACTAATTAAGCAACCATTATCAATTTGCAACATAAATTCAATACAAAACAATCAAATTCAAGGTAAAAATTAGGATAATTAGGACGATCAAAAGTGTGGGAAAAATCGAGATTATATTACCTCGGAAAAATCAGGGAAAAGCGTCGAATCGACGTATTAAACAGAATTAAAAGTACGTTAAGTCGAATAATTTGCCGCGGAATTGGGGAAATGCGATTGAAAAAATCTAGGGTTCTCAAAAATGGGTAAAAAATCGTCGAATTTTAGGGTTTTCTGCGGAAATGAGAGGATAACAATGTTGATGATGAGAGAAGAAAGTTTATGGGATGAGAATTTGGACATTAATAATCATGATTATGATTAAGATTAAGATTAAAGATTAAAAAGTTAAGACTATGATTATTATTTCATTAATGAACAATTAAATTTCTTACAAGCTTTGTCAAGGTAATATATCTTCGTTTTTAAATGATTGTACATTTGTACTTGACTCGAATAGAAGTAATGTTATGGAGGGGCGATTCTCTCACCAAGTTAATTATATGAGCATTTATATTAGACGTGAAAGGATTGTTTATTTGATGCAAAAGTTATTGAATTTTTTTTTCTATCTACTTCTGTTCTTTTTAATGAAATAGGATAAAATGAAATTTAGTTTAAAATGAGGTAAATTAGATTGATTTTAGCATAACATGGAAGAATTTTAAATGAATTGAAATGAAGTTGAACCAAATAAAATGAACTAATTTAGATTGGTCTTAGCAAAACATGAAAGAGATTTAGATAAATTGGTAAAGTGTTAATTGAATCACACTATACAAATTCGATTAAAACATGCATTGACGTATTAGCTACTTTTGCCATTTTTTGGTACATAGGCGGAGAATTATGCTTGTAGTTCCCATTCCCACTTATCGGGTCGATGACGTCATTATCCTTCGCCTCTAGAGTCAATCGACAAGAGAAATGACGATATACTTCCTTTTCCGGATTAGTAAAGTGACGGTCCCTCGTTTATCTTACTCAATCGTAAAACTCAAATAACCAGGCATACCGAAAATAAATAGAAAAAAGTATCTCCAATTCTCTCTGACTCTTACGTATGTATAAGTGCTTTCTCTTGATGAATTTATTCAAAGAGTGTTTGAATTTCTCGATCGATCAGTATCTACCTATATGATTCTTGAACGATCAACTTCTTAATTGTACAATGATTTCAAAATATTGTTTGCAACGCGGTAACATACACAAATCTTTAGAATAAGGTTTACTTCTAATTGCATAAACGAGCTTAGTCAAGTACAACACAAGTTTGCTAAAGATCAGATTAGACGATAATTACATAGCTCGATCCTCAAACACTAGCAGACACACTACTACTACTACTACTACTACGAATCTTGAGCAAAGCCTCATTAGATAGACTAATTAACTAAGTATTTCTTACGCTACTAGGAGACACCCTGATCACCCATACATACACATGATCAGTCTATGCTGTTAGCAAAGCTTTTCGGCCCATTAACAGTTGTTGCGATATCCCAGTAGTGGGCAACGCCAACTTCACTCAAGATTTCCTTAGCTGCACATGCTGTTGGACAATGGTGGATGGCAAAATCGTTAAAGCTTAGTTTTGCCACAGTTCCTTGCCATAGTTTAAGCAAACTCCATGAAGACAAAGAAGAATTACAGCAAATAGTTTTAGCAAATTGTAGAGAATTAGAGAGTTGTACGGTTTGAATTTTTGTTGTTGTATTTCAAATTATCATAATGAATTACAAGTTACAATATATATCACATGCATTCCTTCTTGGTTACAACCACTGATGTTGATGTTTGCTTAATTTCGCTATGTCTAAATGTGGTAAGCTTCTATAAGCTTCTCTTATCATCAGTTTGGTATTACTTGACTTCACCCGACATTTCCTCCTCATGCTTCACATGTGACTCCTTGTCTTGTGTTTCCTGAAAGCGACAATCCATGCTGTTGCTGCTTGTTTGAACTCCATTCTGTTTCCTCAGCATCAATCCTACAGCTCCTGCTTTACACTCTTCTTCAAGATGAGAGTGTAAGCCATCTGAAACTCTCATCTAGGAGAGAAGTTTTTGATGCTCGGATGTTGGTAATGACTTAGTTAGAACATCAACAATTTGATCACCTGATTTGACATAGAAAGTGTGTAGGAGACCCTGCTGAATTTTCTCTCTAACAAAATGACAGTCCAACTCTATGTGTTTGGTTCTCTCATGATACACAGGATTTGCAGCTATTGCAATAGCAGCCTTATTGTCACAATTTAGCTCAGCAGACCCTAGATTTCTTAGGCCCAACTCCTTCAATAAAGAGGACAACCATGTTATTTCACAGGTAGTCAAGGCCATGGCCCTGTACTCTGCTTCTGCAGATGATCTTGCTACCACAGACCGCTTCTTAGCTTTCCATGATATTGGTGAGTCAACCAACAACACACAGTACCCAGTAGTGGATCTCTTACTATAGGGACATGCATGATCCCCAATCAGAGTCACAGTATGTTGTAAGTTTTGCAGCTGAGTTACTTGCAAGCATGCTCTCAAGTATCTCAGAATCCTCCTAGCAACCTGCATATGATCAGAGGTTGGTCTTTGTACAAACTGACTTAGCAGCTGAACTGCAAAGGCAATATCAGGTCTGGTAATGGTGAGATATATCAGTTTTCCAATCAGTCTTCTATAGATGTCTGGGTTAGGAAGTGGTGTTCCTTTATCTGGCTCTAGTTTGCTGTGAGAATTGAGTGGCAATCTCACTGATTTGGCATGTTCCATGTTGAACTTCTTTAATAGATTTAGCACATACTTCTTTTGTGAGATGAAAATTCCTCTTTGTGATCTATCCACCTCTAAGCCAAGAAAGTATCTCAGTTCTCCCAAATCCTTCATGTGAAACTTGGAACTGAGTTTTTGTTTTAATGCTTGAATTTCTTCTGAACAATCTCCAGTGATGATCATATCATCTACATACACCAAGAATATTGTTGTTGAGCCAGTTTCTTGTCTCTTGAATAGTGAATGATCTGCTGAAAATTGTTTGTACCCATAATAAACAAGAGCTGCTGAAAGCTTGGAGAACCACTGCCTAGGTGCCTGTTTCAGTCCATAGAGAGACTTTTCGAGTTTACACACCTTGTTAGAGCCATTGTTCTCCCCCTTTCTGCAAGCTTGAGTCAGTTCAGGCATGGGGTAGCTTGGAGGTATCTCCATATAGACATCCTTAACCAGGTCTCCATGCAGGAATGCATTGGAGACATCCATCTAGGTAGTATACCAATTTTTGACAGCTGCTATGGTTAACAGTCCTTACTGTGGCCATGTTTGCAACAGGAGCAAAAGTTTCTTCATAGTCAATCTCATATCTTTGCCTAAAACCCTGAATGACTAGCCTGGCCTTGTGTTTATCTATGGAACCATCAGAGTTGTGTTTGGTTTTATAAACCCATTTACAACCTATGGCTTTCCTATTCTTGGGAAGTTCGGTGATTTCTCAAGTGTCATTCTCTTTGAGAGCTTGCAATTCCAATTTCATAGCTTCAATCCACTTTGAATCCTGGGCTGCTTCCAAGTAGTGTTTGGGATCTGATTTGTGAGTAATGGCTTGAACTAAGTTGGCAAACTTAGCAAGATGAGGATAAATTGATAAATTAATTACAAGAGTTACAATATATATCACATGCATTCCTTTGTGGTTACAACCACTGATGTTGATGTTTGCTTAATTTAGCTATGTCTAAATGTGGTAAACTTCTATAACCTTCTCTTATCATCAGTTTGGTATTACTTGACTTCACCCGACATTTCCTTTACATGCTTCACATGTGACTCATTGTCTTGTGTTTCCTGAAAGCGACAATCCATGATGCCGCTGCTTGTTTGAACTCCATTCTGTTTCCTCAGCATCAAGCCTGTAACTCCTGCTTTACAGAGGGATATAATGTAATCACCTTACCACTCATTTAGCCCAAAAAATGGAGAGTGAAGGGGTTTGGTGTAAACCTCATTCCAAGGGACTAAAACATTAAAGTGCGAGAGACTAAAGGCACGTCTGAGTCTTGCAGGTGTGTGTGTGGAAAGAGTAGGACTCTCTGGAACTTAGCTATGCTGACGTGATTTTCCCACTAATGTCGAGAAGGTTCATTGATGTGACGATATAGGAAAAGAATGGGGAGGAATGGAGAGCTACAGGTATTTATAGGCGGGCTGACTCGATGGAGAAACACCCAACGTGGCTACTATCTGGAGATTTTAATGAACTCTACTATCCTGATTAATAAACACCATTTGACCCTTATAAACAAAAAGAGTATACCTTGAGCTTTCCTCTTGAAAGAACAAAGCCATCCATTTCTTTTAGTATATCACTTTATTGGGGGCTGAATCCTGTAAAATACGGGAAAATGAGCCAAGCACGGTTAAATCAAACGAAATAAGAGAAACGAGCCAAGTAGTAGAACAAAATAAAATTTGAAACAAATTCTTGCATCGATATCTACAGTATCCAAAATCTTAGTCTGATCAAAATCTTAGTCTGATCAATACTTCCTCCGATTCAAAGAGATTTTCCTCTTTCTATTTGTAGTTTTGAGGTGCCATGTTGAGAGTTATTTTTATATCAAATGAATGATTCGGTTATTGTAAAACTAGTACATATTTTATTCCGCAATGGAGTCTACCAACTCCATTTGATTTTACGACAAATGGATCTTCCATTTACTCTACAAGTAGTCCCTAACATGACAACTTAAAACTGTACAAAGAAAGAGGAAAATCTCTTTGAATTGGAGGGAGTATTAGATATGAAGTCATAAACATGCACAAATTGACAAAGAGGTTAAGAGGAAAGACATTTGGGTATATCTTTACCAAAAATATCGTTTCCGACACTGGTTTTTATAGCAGCTTAAGAACAACAAATATCTTTTGCAAAAATTTCATTTCTATTCACATCATATTTTAAATTAAGCGAAAATCACAACATGACGGACGGAATATTTGATGCCAACACGAAATGCTCAAAAAAATCGACTATCCGACCTACAAGGCTGTTACTGACCCCTAAACAGATGTGACGACCAGAAACTTCTCATCCTTGAACAAATAACGTAATCACAACAAATTCAATTGTTTGATGATAAATTGAGGGAAGGAATTACCAAATGATGATCGAAACATTCACGGTTGTCTTCACTTATAACAAATCTGGAAACTACAAGAGAAAACCTCGAATCAAAAACCCTTAAAAATTAATCAAAACCCTAACAATTTCAAACAATTAAAGATTCATAATAATAATAAAAAAAAAAAACCTGAAATTCCTACTTCAGACAACTTATCCTCACCTCGCGTGCTGTTGGCCAAGTTTTATACTTTAATGAATATACTTTTTTATTTCAATGAAATGCTCGGGTTCGAATCCCCGTATCCTCACCTCGAGTGCTGTTTACCAAGTTTTATACTTTAATAATAATTTTTAGTAAATTACTAAAATGAATATACTTTTTTTATTTCAATGAAATGCTCGTTGATTTTAACAAAAATCCTTAACGGTTTTCTACTAGCTACCTATGACAGTTGGGGGTATCACCCCGTGTGTATGTAATTATTTTACTAAATATTGTGTTTGTAATTATTTTCTTGAAAATCGTCTTTTAAAAGGTGGATAAAAAAGGTTTTCAGGAAACAGAAATAATAGGAAAATCATTTGAAAAGAAACTATGAAATAAAAACATCAAATTAATTTTATCTTCCACATAAATCACGTATCTCTTAGCCTTTCTAACACCATATGTTTTTACATTCCCAAGACACTCATATTATCTCTAATCATCGGCCAGTCGACCAACATCCGGTCATGCATTTTGAGTCTTCGCCCACTTGTGCTATCACTTCCTCACGCTTCACTCTCATAATTGGCGCAAATGTTACGTTGGTCCATCTCACATGGGCGTATCACCTCAGTTGATTCGCCATCATCTTATCCCCAATGTACTGATCAACCTTTACCTTTTCACTTATCACTTCATTTCTGATCTTAACCAATCATTTCTTTAATACCCAAACATCCATCGGAGTATGCACATCTCCTTCTTATTCTTTAATCTTGATATTAGTTTTAAAGTAATTTCTTGCGCTGCTTAATAAACTTTCTTGCTCGACAACATTATTGAACACATATTATTGCATTCGACTTTGGAAACTATCCGATGTTGAAAACCTTTTGAGGGGGAGACACTAGGAAAGAAGGCCCAATAACACTTGAGATCATTATAAACTGTACCGTCTAATATACCAAAACAATTGGTGACATTTCGCTCGCACTCCGTAATTAATAGTATACGGAGTACTCCGTAGAAGTGTTCAATTCATTCCTACATTTTACAATTGTAACAGTGATACTATCTAGAGTCTCTATACTACTATTAATTTCATCAGTTTAGAACCATATAAAATACCCACAATAAGACACTAAAGCAAACATCACAAAATTAACGAGTGATCAAATAAATTGAGAAATGGTGAGAATCAACAAAATGAGAAATTAGAGTTTCAATTATGAGAAACGGCTACAGCTCATATTTTTACTAGGATTGATTTTTCCATAGCAAAGGGTGTGGGGGCTCAGATCTTATCCCCAATGTAGTGATCAACCTCTACCTTTTTCCCTTATCACTTCATTTATGATCTTAACCAATCATTTCTTTAATAGACAAACATCCATCGTAATATGCGCATCTCCTTCACATTCTTTAATCTTGATATTAGTTTTAAAGTAATTTCTTGCGCTGCTTAATAAACTTTCTTGCTCGACAACATTGAACACATATTCTTGCATTCGATTTTGGAAACTATCCTATCTTGAAAACCTTGTGAGGGGGATACACTAGGAAAGAAGGCCGAATAACACTTGCGATCATTAATATTATAAACTGCAGCGTCGAATATACCAAAAAAATTGATGACATTTCGCTAGCCGTCCGTAATTAATAGTATACGGAGTACTCCGTAGAAACAATTTACAATTGTAACAATGATACTATCTAGAATCTCTATACTACTAGTAATTTCATCAGTTTAGAACCATAAAAAATACCCACAAAAATACACTCAAGCAAACATCACAAAATTAACTAGTGATCAAATAAAATGAGAAATGGTAAGAATCAACAAAATGAGAAATTAGAGTTTCAATGGTGAGAAATGGCGAGGGTACACTACGAATTGAGAACTGATCGATGAGATCCACCAATAAAAAATGGTAGGAATTTAGGAAACTTTACCGAATAGTAAAAGCCAAGAGGCCCGAGAAATACAATCAACCCATTTCTAATAAACCCGAAGTATAATTGAGTCGCCATAAATTAAAGTTACAAATTAAACTAGAAGGAAATCAATCCGCACAAGTCTACAACTAAACCTAGTTGCATATGGAGCATATGACATTTAACTGTGGTGCTCCAATTTACCGGGATTATAAGGTGACAGGCATCAGGAATGTTAAGATTGTTGGTAATGCATAAGTCGTTTTGAGTATTTGGGAAAGAAACAATTGCAAAAACACATTTTTACCTTTGTATCGTAGTCGAGGCGAATTGCTTCTCATTATTCAGTAGGTTCCAATCACGTCATATATACTAATACAATTTTTATTCTAATTCTATTGTCAATTTCACCCATATTAGTCATATTTTTCCAACAAAGATATTCCGTTTTATGACAAATTAAAAAGCGCTTGCGTTTGGTAGGATCTATATA